>JAHWXV010641556.1:0-18721 GCA_024586415.1 Phrixothrix hirtus
ACAAATATGAAAATGGAAATGTCTGTATGAATTAAGCAAAGATACATCATTTTGTTTCCATAGGTCTCTTAATTAGAAAACTTTTTATACACACGTTATGCACTTACCCAGAATACGGGATTAGAATATAATCTAATTAGATAAATGGTTAAATAAAGTTAGCGAGAGTTTAGATCTAAATTAGCTAAAACAAATGATAATGTTAACCTTTCTACTGTTTATAGGTACCCTTGGGCCCATTTACTATATTAATATTATTATATGATTGTTAGAATTCGTTTTAGGATATATTGCTTTTATGTTATCCTCAAGTTCATATTTATGCACAAATTAGGGGTTCTGCATCTAGAAAAATCATTATCGTAGTTGAGTACATTTAGAGAAACACCCTGGGTAAGGCTGTACCCATTATCTGGTTTTACCAAGAAGTCGCATTGTTCGACGCAATTTTACCGTAATCAATCGAAAAGTTAACAATGATTGTTTTGTTTAGTCGTGTGTATCGTATTTAGCACATAACTATTGAATAGTTTTCGTTTCATTTCCAGAAGTGAATATTGTGGATTCATCAAACAGTTGTAGTACACAAATAAATCGTTTGTAAATTTTCATATAAAACCTACCTGATTCATTTTTATAATTGTTATCGTGGTGTATAATTTTAGCACAAATACGTAATACAAGTAGCTCATTAGTATAATATAGTGATATAGTTATACAGACATTTTCTATAAAAATGGCATTATGCAGAGAAAGATTTACAGACGAAGAATTAGGAAAACTTTTGGTAGAGGAAAGATGAAATAGGAAATTTAGAACTAAATAATAGTAATGACGAATTTATTGTTGAAGATGAAATATCCCAAGAAGAAGATAATGTATCTACCGTGGATGCAGTTGAAGAGGAAATTCCTGAAAATAAAACAGAAGCAGCCATTGCAATTGCAGAAAGTTTGTAATATATTGCTCGTAATGAAATTGGGTGGTACAAAAGCCCACCACCTCAATCACGTACTAGTTAAATACCTATACCTATTAACTTTCTTCACCAATTCAAAATAAATCCTTTTGGTATGCTAATATACTAAAGGTAGCGCCAGATTCCACACGGTATGTCATTCAACGTATATGCTAGTATCGGCAATGAAATTATTATTCCCCATCAAATGGTCAATCTAATTTTACTTGAAACTAATAGGGAACGTGGTGGGATATGTGCCGTTAAAGGCATCGAAATGAAATAAATTTTACTGGAAGAGTTAGAAGTCTTTATAGATAGATAAAAGCTGGAAAAATAATAAAATAGGGCACATACTATTTTCATTGAACGTTTACTGCCTCTATCTGGTGTGCATAAAGCAGCTGGAGAATACCTACAGGAACTTTGAAGTGAGTGTGATCCTAGGCCCATATTAAAAGCTACTATGACTCTGAAAAGGTTCTGTAGTATAAGTAGTTTTTTGAGACTCGATAACAAGGAAGGCAGGTCTATTCTATAGTGATTCGACACATTAGCCCCTATTCGAAGTTTTTTTGAATTATTTGTCGTTCTACTTCCTAAAATGTTTGTACCGTATGTAAAACTGACTGCCGGGGAAAATATCCTTTCGGGCAATATGTTCCGACAAAACCTCGTGACAAATATGGAATCAAATTATGGCTCTTTTTTGATGCTAAAGCCGCTTATGTGTATAGTGCCCAGGTATGTACTAGAAAAGCAGAAAACTAGGCCCAGGAAACAAATCACTGTAGAAATATAGTTTTACGACTTGTAAAGGAAATTAAAAATTTTGGCCGAAACATAACCACCGACAATTTTTTTACAAACTATGATTTAGGTACTGACTTACTCAAACGAAAGTTGACACTAATTGGTACACTACGAAGACATAAAAATGTTATTCTTGCTGAGTTGTAACCTAATAAGAACAGGGAAATTGTTTCGTCAATTTTTGGATTTCAGCAAATCATTACCTTAGTTTCATATACTCCCAAAAAAGGTAAAGCTGTGCTATTTTGTCTTCAATGGATCTTGATGGGAGGATCTCGTCTTAAGAGCATAAGAAACCAAATATAATCGCAGATTATAATAAAACAAAAGATAAATTAGGATCAACTTATACATGTAAAATGGGAACCAGAAGGTGGCCAGTTTGTTTGTTTTGCAATATTCGGGGTTTGGTAACAACTAATGCGTATGTAGTATATATGAATGTCAATCCCATATATAATGCAAACAAATTACACAAAAGGCGTTTATTTATTAAAGAATATGGATACAATTTAACTGAGAAGTGGCGAAACCTTCGAATGACGGGAAATATTCCACAAATAACTGAAATAAATTTACATGCAGTAACTGGTACTAGTAGAAATATAGAAGAAATTTTAAAATGTAGTCACTGGAAAAAGGACATGAAATCCCACACAAAATGTCAAGTCTGTAAAGCTTTTATTTGTCTTGGGCATTTAAATACATTTTGTAAAGGTTGTACTGAATAAAACGTAAATTATATTAATTTTAAGATATTTGAATGGAATGATGTGAAATTTTCAACAATATAAACGTCATTGTTTTAACACTGTCGCATTAATTATATCAATGTCAAATTCTAGTTTTCGAAAAGTTATTGAAGTATTCTAATTGTACTTCGTATCCGTGCGTACCCATAAACGATGGATGCAACATTTAATGGAAGATAATAAAAAGATTAAGGCAGTTTTTTGAAGAATATATCAAAGCATTAATGGTCCACCTCTTAGACAATACGGCTAAAGACTTAGAAGCCGCGAGATAATTATCTGAAACATTCGCAGAAAGTAGTAAACACAATCGTCTATATTCTACCGTAAAAATGAATATAAATATAACGAGAAGTTTAAATCAAATAATGGAAACAAATCTAATTCTTTGCATATTAATAATAATGTCAATGAAAAAGCAACGACTGCGAACTCCTACGGTGGCTATATCAGTTGAAAATGCGCAAAAACGTAAAGCATGCGCGATATATATGATTCAGCAGGTCACATATGGTGTGTTTCCATAGAAGACACCGTTATACCTACACAACTTTCTTGGAAATTTAGACGCATAAAATTTACAAGAATCGGAATTCGAAGGATACATAATGTCGGAAAAAACAAATCATAATATAAAAGCCTCCATTATCTTGATCAAAGGAGCTCTAGTAGCGACATACATGGGAGAAAGAGCGCACATGCGCCAAATATTCTGACACAAAATAATTACTACACCTGCAGCTAGGGTGTAGGTTCAATACACTGGCTACTTGGAAATTAGAACTTACACTACGTTACCGTACAGTTTTGTATTTTTGGTCAATGTAATTACGGAGGTTGACGCAAATGCTATTATGAGATATAAAAAGCACGAATACGTATCAAAGAGTTAGCAACCGCAAATAAAGTTACGGAAATGAGCTTCTTAGATATTATTTCGGAAAATTTAGAAAACTGTGAAAGGGAAGACGTGGAAATAAAGTGAAGCGATGAACGGGAAGTTTTGAAAACCTGACAGAAGTTCTGTTAGTTAATATTACACGCAATCAACTAATACAAGAGCAAAAGGCGGGCTTAGACTTAAAGTCTGTACAAATAAATAGGCTACGTAGATAAGCAAGCTAAATTCTACAAAAAAGGTGTTCTACTTGTTAGAGCGTGACAAATGAAGAGGTACTGTCAGAAGTAAAGGAAACGGCAATGGCACAAATAGTAATACCAAAAACGCTACGTGCAACGTTGATAGAAAAAATCAACGATTTCACTCACAACAGAAGAAACATGCCTGAACAGAACTTATTCAGGCATTACTAGTGGCTAAACATTCGAAAAGAAATTAAAGGTTATTGCGAATCGTGTCCAGCATATCAAAATCTAGGTGGATTGAAAGAGTACAAAGAAGAAGCGTTGCAATTGTCCAGGCTAATCATGGTAATTGGAGAGCTGTTACTGTTAACAAAATGCGGAAAAAATATATACGTACTAAGCATCACAGATGCATGTACGTGATACCCCATCGGTACACCGATGAAGAATCAGCACATCGAGACTGTTAAAACCTAATAGACATTTGCAAATCCATTTGGGTGAACAGAATTTAAAGCGGCCTTGGTACCAACTTTAAATCAGAGGTCATGCAATAACAGTGGCGATCAATGGCAGTAAGACATACTTTCATCTGTGTGAATCGCTTCGAATAGGAAGCCGAAGTCCGGCACATAATAATGTAAAGTTTGCTACGTGTCATACTTCAGGAGGAAGCGAAGTTGCGATGGGACAACGTCCTAGGATACGCAATGTACAGCATATCGAATATCGCAAGTGCATCGCAAAGGTACAAGCCAATTCAGCTGCTTCTCACCCGCGAATTAAGGGGACTCACGACTTTAACTTATGAGCGATGGCGAGAACCGAGCACGATCGACGAAAATGTAGTTTAACTAGTAACGAGACACGTAAATATGGCACAAGCAGCATTTATACAAGCCAAGAACGATCACATGAAACGCATGGTACAATTTAAGTTTATTACGGTAAAAAAGCTAGTCCGCAAAATTTAAAACTAGGTTTAAAAGTAGTGCTAGCGCAAAAGTCCGTATGGGAAAGTAAACTAGCATGTTTTTGACGGAACCTTACGAAAAATGTAAGTGGAAAGGTACGTCAAGTAAATTACAGACTAAGTGATAATCAAAATATCGGGATATTTTTCACACTAACGTCGTGAAACCCGATCGTTCACAAGGATGGCGACAACTCAAAATTCATCATTTTTCAGGAGATCGATTTTAATAAGTCAATTTGCATTACCAGTTTGTAGTAGAATAGCACATTAATTTTCAATTATTATTTGGTTATAAAAGTTTTGTTTGGTTTTAACATAGAACGCAGTAATATTTGCAGTTACTGTTATACAAATGATGCCCAAATTAGAAACTTTCACACCTTGTTTTAATTATGGTGTTTTCATTGATGATTGCTATATAAATTTCAAAATATTTATTGACGATCTCCATCTATGGAGTAATTTACAAAACATTCTTATAATATTTTTCTACTAATAGAGGATAGCGTTCACAATCGGTTTCCATATTTATCTTCAATATGTCGATTTTGGAGTTGTGTCACTTTTCCTATGAACTGACGAATGCAGAAAGGCAACCTTACCCAGAGAATTTAATTAACGAAATTAACCTATTTTCTCGCGGAACATAGAAATTAGCTCGATCAACGGCCTCATGAATTAAATAGACGAATTTAGGTGTTTGGTAATGTACCTGTAAAAATACGTCTTAATTGAATTCGCGGTCGTTTTATTAGATCACAATCCAATAAGAATTTGCACTTATCGAGGAAATCTTATCGCTACAAAATTAATAAAGACGGAAATTGACAAGTATCCAAGATTAAAATTAATTTACAGATGTAATAGCGCATCATTCCTAGTCCAAAAAGAAGGGGCATAAATTTTAAGGGATTAAACTTATCAACGTTTCCCAACAAATACAGGATTCTGTATTTGGCACAGCGCCTAGAAAAGGTAGTACCAGCAAGGTACATAGCGCAATTCGACCTAATTAGGGAGTTTTTCCAAGCTCCCTAGCTAAGGGTCCCAACAATATCTTGCTATGATAACTATAGATAGCAATTTCACGTGAACATGTATGCCAATGGGATAATGAGGTTTAATATTAAAAGGAGTAGTATATTGACGATACCTCTATATTTAGTAAATACCTAGATAGGGACATAAAACACATATGCGATGTAACGGAAAAAATAAGAAAGACAGAATTAATACCAAAACCACTAAAGGTGTGATAGCCTAAGACAGAGCAGACTACTTGAAAAAATCGAACACGGTGGAAACCATAAGCACACACTTCGAAAAAATTAGAGCGAGAAAGGAATACCTGATACCGAAAACGAGAAAAACGTAAGTCAGTTCCTGAGCCTAATAGGTTTTTACAGAAAGCGCGTTAAAGACTATACAAAAATTTTAAAGCTTTTAAGAGACAGTTTAAGTAACAAGGTAGAATTTAAAGAATTATCACACGAAGCAGTTATCATGAGAAAATCACAAAACGATCCCTGTACGACACTAGTTCTGATAACACTGCGTTACGACTGAGAATTCATATTAGAAGCTGACGCTTTAACGATAGCATTTTCGGCAATATTATCTCAGTGCAACGATAATAGCGAACGGAAACTTGTTACGTATACAAATAAAAAGTTCAAGACAAGGAGGCACGATATTCTGCATCCGGATTAGACTTAGTGATAATTATATTTAGGCTAAATAAACCCAAAGGGTATTTGTTATATAACAATGCAAAGATCATAACAGATAATAGTTTTCTAACACACTTATACAAAGTGGTTGGCTATAATGCAAAAATAGTGAGGCGCACCTTCATATCAGAAGCATATTACTATGATATAATTCATAAACAGTGCAGAATTTTACGCAATCGCTTGCGAATAGAAGTTCCAGTGCAGCTAGTCTACTTAAAAATAAATTATACATAAATACATAGTAAATTAATTAGGCTAAGGTAAATAAGCTGCGAGAACAACGCTTTAGTAGCGGGAAAATGTTGAATCTATCGCTATTATTATTTAAAATCACGGAATCCAAACAAAGTGGGATGAATAACCGACAACGCTATTTTATTTCGCTACGCTACTTATTTTAAGCTAATTTAAGAAGTAAGTTATCTAGATACAATAGAAAGGTTTGAAAGGCAATAAATTACTTAAAGATAAGTGAGTAATATCATATCAACGAAAATTAAGTTAGTAACATCGCTTCGTAACAAAGGAGTTTCCAGTAAAGATATTTGTGCATAAAGCACAACCGTAAGCAAAATTTAACGACCTGTAAAATAGACAGAGTTGGAAAAACAGCTTTAAAATTTGAGCATGCGATTTGTCTAATCCTAGATAGCTGGGGTTGCCATCCCAACACAACGAAGCTAATAAAAAGACATTACAAACCGTCTTTCGTGCAGCAGTAGTGTAATAGTAACGTGCGTGCAAAGTCCTCACAAACTGGACACCAAACTTATCCATCACCAATACAAGGATGTAGATACAGCACCGTATGTTCCGTGAACGGATAACGAACCTTTCAGAGAAGCGGTTTCGCCAGATAAACAAAGCTCAACATCTTCAAAAATTGAAATCCAAAGACAACGCAGCCCCAATAACAGGAGAGTAAATTAATCACCTAGTTAATTTACGTAAACCCAGTCGGAGTGAGCGCACACGTCTAACACTATATTTAACAAACATTTAAAATTTTCATTTTCATTTAAACTTTATTAAAAATATTTCAAGAACTCAATATCAATTACCTGGATGTAAGTAACCTAAAATCTGACATAGTTGGCGATAACCGTCTTTTACAAAACTTTAAAATTTGTATTAATTTTTGTTTTCATTCGATTAATGATTATTGAAATATATATATTACACTACCTGTTCTAGTTAATTATTCGTCTTGCAACAACATGTCTAGGAACTCACACCAGAACATAGATTAGATATCCTTTATGGGTATTGCAAAAAAAGAGCACGCATTTAGTTATATTTACCGAAGACATACAATTATTCCTTTAAGATACGTCTCCCTTATTTTAACCAAATATTGCCTTTATCAGAATATTTCCATAATTTCTAAGGAACATCAAGAATATTAGATAAATGCAAAAATAAGAATTTTTTACAAATACTGATCTATTCTAAGTTAAAGATCTATTACAGGTAAAGAAAATTATACAAACCGACGTAAGCACTGTAAATATAACAACATTTTAACCGTGTAGTACTTAAAAAATCTTCAGAATAAAGCTTTACGGGATACGATGCTAATACTACTAAGTTATAAGCACATAAAAGTGGTGAATTTTAAACAAAACTTCGTCTTCAGTTGGATTGCTTCACGACACTTCCATTATCCCTTTCCCTTATATCCGCTTTTAAATGTGTATATAATATTAAACATATTTAAAGTACAGAGACAATTATTCAGCTTAATAAATCAAAACAATTATAGAAATATAAATAATATACACTTCACGCATATCTAAATTTTGGAACTAATAAGGGTTAGATTTATTTAAATTCGCTTTCATATCAATATCTAAAAAAGGTTAAAAATGCCATTAACCTTTTAGATTAGATTATTTTACTACTTCCCATTAAATTTATACGGGAAGGTCAGGAAGTGTCATCGATAAATTGAAAATATAATCGAACACCATTTTACCTGTCAATATTTAATAATTAAAACTTTAAACTGATATAGTTAAAAAATATCGAATAAACATAAACAGCTTTACTTTTACAAATACAGTTCATTATAAAATATATTGGTAATTGAGTTGCTAACCCGAAGCACGTTATATGTCAGTTATGTGAACTCATGGTAAAGTGAGATTTGGAATTAGTGTACATTTATTTATAACTATTAGGTGACGTATTATATTCAAACAAGCCGTCTTATAGTTTACTAGGATAATGTTACAACTATTTTAACTGATAAATTCTCAGTTTTGTTTATTTGGATGGAAAAACATTGTAACTCATTTATGGAAACTGAACGAAACACATATTTTGTTAGTAATTTTATTACCCATAATAAAAGGACAACTTACAAAAATGGTTAAATGCTCAATAAATTTTGATAAACTCATAATGTTCCTTCTGAAGCATATACCAGTACATTTCAACTACGCTTTTGTCCTCTATAACTGCAAACATTTCTGCATATAAAAGAGAAATACCTTAAGGATTGATTTTCTCCTAGATAACTCGGCACACGTTTTGGATTTGTTAGTGGATAGATGCTCTAGGGTGCCAAAATATTACAGTTATTTTTTACTCTAACTGCCATTAGATCGTGGGCGGTAAATTGTTTTTTTCCTTAAGGGTCTGTTCGAATAGCATGGTAACCCCATATACTGTAGAAAAGTCCATTTAATTGCACATTCAAAATATATATATAAATAATTTTGATCTGCGTACTTTCAATTGCTCCATGCTGGGCGCCAAATATATGTGGAAAATGCGCCTTTACTCGGCTGCTCAAATATATAAAAGATTTTTACATTTTTTACTGGCAGATTTATATTTGCCCTTCATTGGATTCACCAATTTATGTGGAAAATTAAATTGCATCAGAAATTTGTTTCGGGCTTTAATAAATTTGTCTTCAGAATTTTAAATACTCAGAGTTTCATATATTGGATAACCCATAACTTGTAATCGCAACAGAATCATAATGCAGAGAGCAACCCAACGAGCACTTTCCGGACATGCGTTCACATATCTTACTCTGAAATATCGTGTGGCAACTAAACACTTTCAAATGCGCATGCAACCACAGTCACACCATTAACTAAATAGAAACAAACATAGAGTTAACCATATACCTTAAATTCGTTTCTTCACTTGATACAAAATTAATTAACTTTTCTGAAATACCTGTATAAGAATCAGATTAAGTAACACATGCCCGAAATTAATTAAATTCTTTAACGGCGATAAAAATTCAAAAACAAAATAATTTACTCAAATAAGAATTAATCATTCGTTATAAGTTTACAAAATTGGATAATTATTATGATCTATATTATACAGTCTGTTTATCGGTTGCATTGTTACGCAACTTCCATTACATTTTTAAAAACATCCAGTTTCGGTGTATTAATTTAAAACCAGTCAATTAGTTATAGATCATGGAATTGTTAATATATCTTGCCAAATTCTAAATCCCAAATCTGTATACCTCATTAAATTTAACATTGGATATATAGTTAAAATAAAGTGAGCAATCAAAATTAAAATATGATCAACAAATTTTAACAAACCTTGTATATAATCACATTTTCTCACTTCATTTGGTAAAGCCATAGGTTACGATTGATGTCCTTCGTGCTATCTGTCCAAGTTCTTACAACGCGTAGCTGTTTGTTTCACATAATGTTTCATAACTTGAATTTTTTAATATTTTAAACACCTCTGATGCACAAGATTATAGTCAGTTAACTATTTATACTTTACTCCATTAATAAACGTGTATTTATGTATCAGGTCTTTTAATTCGAAAAGCTTTCAACAATCTTTAACCGGACAACCGATTTCCACTTCACGAATGGTACATTACTTTATTTGTAATTTATTGATATTTACATCTTTAATTTTCTTACAGTTTAGCACGTCTACACTTACTTGGCTTAGATGAACAATGATTTTCTTTATGTCTAGAATTATTTACGATCTGAAAATATTTATTCCTTTATGTTGTCCAGCTAAATATACCAGATTTAATTGATTCTCCTGATCATTACCGTTATTTATTTGTATATTGTCACGACTTATTTTCATTTATGTTTAGGTGATCTTATGTTCTTTAAATTGTTTTAGCTTTTAATATTTTAGCGTAGAAAAATGCTGTATTTGAACATCTAAATTGTTTTTAGCGAATACGTTCAACTGTCTATCAACTTTGTAAGCAAAAATTTTAATTATTTTTTCGAGCATCAACCTGTTCTCAGAATGCTGCATAAATATTAATTCTGATTATGAAAATCAACAAAAATATTCCGAAAAGTGCTGACTTCGGAAACCTAGAATAATTGGCTAACTCCTATAATGTGAATTTAATGATTGAAAATTTTCCTTTTATTTAAATCTAGGTTTCCATTTGGATTATCTTTGGGGTCATAACTTTTTATTTTCAGGGACAACTTTTTCAGGTGGATCGAAACTTTACTTAATCTTTATGATTTTCACATTTTTGTAAGAAATTTTAAGTAAAGGACTGCAAAATGGTACTAAAACGTTCCTTGTATATTCATGCTCATTTAAACTTTCCTTTTTAAGATAGAAATTGGGTATCTTGTCCGTTTTACACCGATTTACCTTGGACACTTTACTTCATTACAAGAGCCTTTTTACATTTTATTGTTATTATGTACAATTTGTATTCCCTTTGTACATTAATTTTCTATTCTTAGACATGTGAATGAATTACTGAAATAACCAATTTACTTATTATTGGCAACGCAACCTCTAAATGCTGTTTTATTAAATTTTACACATAACAGTTGTGATTGATTATTACTTTCTCTCAAAGCCCTTGTCCTCAATGTATAATAAAACATGTAAAATTAATTATTTTGCGTTTAGATAAACGCGTCATTTCCAGTGTTCCTGGGTATATCACAATACATTATTTTAGATATTTATAATTTACAGCAGTTTCAAATGCAATTTTAAAAAAGTTTGTATGATCATTGTAGTGTATGAAATCTTAGGAAAGCCTTTTGGTTGAACTCTCAATTAATTACCTTAAGAGCATTTTGAAAAGTAGGAAAGCTTTCAAATGAAAGTATAATTTTGAAGGTATCCTTAAGGTAAGTGGTTTAAGAGGCTAGCCAAGAGGTTTTGTTAAATATTTCATTAAGTACAAAGATAGTACAAACTTTTATTTTAAAATTGCATGTGAAACTATTAATAATTATAATTATTTAAAATAATATATATTGAGCTGTTAATTGGTTGAATGGACCCTTAAGAATTTGCTCTATTGTGTCAAAATGTTTAAACTCATTTTGTAACATATGAATTACATTGCATTGCATTCGCTATAATTTCTACATAATCAAATGTCTTCTTTAATATCGCAATGTCCCAATCGTTAAGGAAGAACCTGTTCCCACTTACTAAAAATTGCTGCTTAATTTCTGTAAAATGACATAAAAAATAAATAACTAACGGTAGGACACTATTTTCTAAAGCACCTGCCAAGCTAAATTACTAATCGAAGTTTCTAACCAATACTGAAATATTTTAATTTGTCACTTATAAACTGCAATAATATGGAAGAAATTTGGTTTGCCCACAGTTTTTTCGCGGTTTCATTCCAAATGGCTATTGTTACTTCGTTCGATGCTACATTGTACAAAATGCTGTTATACGTTTATATAGTGTTAGAGTGGTTTAGTGTCGAGCGGTGTAACACTCGCTTTACATCAATGCATCAAATAGTAACGCTATCAGTAATTTTTCCCACTCCAATGTCTTCATGTAGAGACGCATATGTCTTCATCAACATTATATGATGTGGCTCACCTTGTACTAAAGGTTTTGCAAGTTCCGGCAGAGTATGCAGAAAAATTCTGTTAAGGAATAGGCACACACATCACAACGCGGTAGATTAAACTATAAATTGAACTCGTCAAAGAGAATCTGACGATAAGTATAATCAGAAACTATCAAGGAAGGTTTTCTGTCCTTCAAGAAACTAAATTTTTCGTCATATTAAGACACTCATAATTATTAGGTAGTATTTATATATATATTGCTACCTCCGGTTCGAAGTATATTCTTGGGCCCGCATGTTAAATCAAATAATTTATATTTCCGCAGTAGGGGCAGCTAGTCGTAATGGGTAGGTTCAGATCCGTGAATTGAAGGTTGCTGGCGGTGCTAGTAATTGTAGAGTTCACTCAAAATAGATCAGGTTCGGTAATGCTAAAGGAAGAAAATTATGAATTAAAATGACGCCGTCGGTGAATGTAGTTTCAACTTCTTATGTGAAACGAACTTTTAAATCATTTATTTACGTTGGATTTACGTAGGTTACTTCAACGGTAAAAATGACATGAGTAAAACCTTCAAAGCATAATTTATTCTCAAGAATCAAAAATTATAAATCAAAAGAGCATTCCAAAGCAAACTATACATATTTACGGGTTTATTAATTATGTTGAATCACAAAAGGAGTTCTTTGTGTCGTCAGAATGCAATTTAAATTTTAACGGGCGCTTGGCATCACTTGGATAAGAACAGGATACGCCCTACTATCCGTAGGCCATATTTCCCTTTCTTATGACTCTAGCCTCGTGTAGATTGGTATGCCTGTGGAAACAGGCGTCGCTCTTTACGTAAGGAATTGGATAATTTCAGTAGGGATATTTTGATCTGTTCGTGGCCGGTGGCACACGACGATGAAGATATCTTGTTTGACGGGCGTCAAACAAGATTTGCTACCTAGCAACGAGATTGTATTTAACGGCGTAGTTTGTTTTATTCACAGCAGCGTCTATGTTTTCTCTGCCAAATCAACACAAAATTTAGGCGCTTGGTTTACCTTTTAGTCGGGGTTGTATTGCTGCTCAACAACACATCGAGTCTCTATTATAAGGTCGTCGGAATTCGGAAGATACGACGCGGCGTTTACAATTTCTGATCGTCAAACGATGATGAGATTCTAGGTGTCGTGTTTTTAATTTCGATCCTCGAGAAACACCAGCTGCATATCAACACAGTTTGTCTTAAAATCAATCTTCCAGGAAAAAGGGAGCACTACCCTTACATAAAACTGAACTATTTTCGCAGTTCAAGCCTACGATGACGGTTTTAATATTAGAATTTTAACAATTCTACGGAAATCGGGTTACTCACTTTGTAATTAGCTAAGCGTTTTTAATTTAACAAAATATAGCTTAACCTTTCAGGTGAAGTATAATATACTGGTACAGTATATTCTGGTTCAATGAAAGACTTCTCGGTACGAATCCAAGCAAAGAACTTCTTTTGCATAGAAAATGTCCTTTCATACTGAATTATCGACGGTCGCTCTCCTTTCTTCGAATAATATTAATAACTATGTATTCTGTCTTACAATAATTGGTAAGCAGGCAGCGTGATGTGCTTTGTTTATCAATTTATTTATGGCGCAATATTGTGCAATTGCAATTAATGGCTTTACATTAAATAAAATGGTTCTAGATAGTTTTTATATTGATTTTACATCTTAGAAGCAATCTATATTTAATTTGAGCGATGATCAATGGTCTAAATCTTGCATTTGATTGCGCAATATGCTGTACTGCTTAAATTTTATCCCTTTAAAAGTTTCTATATTTAAGAAGGTTAACAATAATTTAAAATGAATAAGTTTAATATGTGACTCCCGCTTGGTTTGAACCCACACTTATAGTCTTTATAAATACCTTATATATTTAAGCTGCCGGAATCTTAATAGAAAATCGGAAGCACGCCCGGTTTGTTGAAAATCGGTTTCCGCGTGACACTTTCGCTTAACAGTTTCCCTGGGAAATGTTAGACATCCACATAAGATAGTTAAATCGTAATGAAGTTGCCCATTTTTCTACGAAGCCTTAGTATAGATGAGCGCCAAAGGGGCCTAAATTAACCAAATTACGGAAAATGCTAGGAAATATTATCTTACTTCGGACGAAACTTTATATACCGATAATTTTATTCTTCGGTAAACAAATTAAAAAACTTATTAAAAAAATAAAATATTTGATTATACTATCACGTGTAAAATATATGTTTATAACAAAGAGGTTAATAAGTGTAGAATTTTTAAAACGGTTGAATTGCAATCTTGTAGCACTGAAATTATTTGATGTAAAACGGAAAAAGAAGCATTTTCTGCCATCAAAAGTTGCTAGTGACGAAACACCTTCTGTTTAAGTATTTCTAAAATAAAGTTTTGTGTCTCGATCATAGCAAATCGTCATTTGCTTCCAGCAACTCCATGATGCCTGAGCCAACGATGCAAAACGAGGGCAGCTAAAGGTTGCAAATTATTCGCTGTCCGAGTGGCACACAATAGGTTTTCGTAAACTTTTTGCTGGTTAGACACAATTGTAACGTTTTTAGAATAATTGCATTGCTATCAGATATCAGAATTGACATTATATAACATAAAATAACAAAAAAGTCTTTGGCGGAAATAAATTATTCTTCGAATTTATAAAAATGCATTTTTTTTTGCTCAAATAGGCGAAAAAATATTTTCTCACGGTATAGCGTTCTTCATTGTCAATTCTGTAAGTTAGCAATACCAGTCTAGGGTATAATAACTTACAATTGCATTGGTTCTATCAGTTTATATGTTTTCTTTAAAACTGCGTCAAATTAACACTGCCACGTTTGTAAATGAACGTTTTAGTGTTAAATATTAAACTCACAAATCTATAATTAACTTTAATTAATCAATCATGCAAATAATGCTATATTATATAAACATGTCAGGTCGTTTATATTACTTTAGTAGCTACGCTCCCAAATGTTACCCTCAGCATGTGAACTTCACCGACCTCTCTTTTCACTTATTTTACTGTTTGGCATTCATTTGTTGCGTGGAAAGCGTTTTCCGCTGGCGAATACTTGAATTTTATAAATTGCACTTGTTCAAAGCAGTATTGTAATGAGACCCCAGCTCACACTTGTTTGATACTATACGAGGGCTAGATGATAATTAGGTGAACTAAAATAAAACAATTAATCTATGTGTGAGAAATTATTTTTATCTTTCAGCACAATTTCACGAACAGCCAATACACATCTTCCAACGATGATCCAAAGCATAATTTCCATTGAGGAGGGTACTTTCTACACATCCAACAAAATATCCGCTTAGGATTGCTCTATGTTCACTTAGGAAAGTTTAAGTTTTGAATATATGTGATAGACCGAGTCAGTCAGATCCGTTAGATACGGTAAATGCGAAGACAAATAAGGTTCAATCCAAGGATTATAATAGCCATTAATATAATACTTGGATGGAGAGGTGAACTTTTTATGCGCTAAACTAGGCCTTGCTTCTAAGAATTACTGGTTCAACGTAGCCAATGTATTAACGGAATATTTCTCATTTACTGTTGTAATGTAATAAACCATCAGGATTCCTGTTTCCGTCCAGAAAACTGACATGAGCATTTTTTCAGCTGACTTCGTGCGATATATTCCTTTGCAGTCGAACATCCAATTCATGTCCATTACTTAGATCAAATAAGGTGGTCAATAATATTATTTGACCACCTTCTTTAAACAGTTTTATTTTAACACTTATTTTAATTGAATCTTTTTCATTATTATCAAAATTGGACTTTCTAAATGTAGACATATTACTGTTTTGTATATTATTAGCACTAATTGTTTTCCAAAATTTTTCTTGATAATGCCTCATTATTGTAGGCGAAATTAGTAGAATTATTTACAATAAACATTTCATGGATTAAACTGTGTGAAATCTTTTACTTTTTATTTATCAATATTATTCAATTCATTGTGTGCATTATGAACCAAAACACACTCTATCTATAAAACAGTTAATTAATTTACAATTTAAAGGCATGGCTACACAAATCAATTTTATAAAAATTTTAAATATGAGTTCACATTGAGAGTTCATAAATGACTGATAATTAACTAAAAGTTACAAGTTAAACGTAAAATTCAATGTAATACTAATACATTAAAGATGCTTAGATTTGAAAAAGGTAAGGCTGTTATTTTTCGTATGCATAATTAATAAAATCCTCGTAAAAGCGTTACTTTATTAAATAATTCTAGTACCTATTCATTAAAATTTACACCGTAAATGGCCATGTACATGCAAGGTACAATTGTATGGTTTTCAATTGATAGGTATATTATTATTGAAATGTACTATTTTATAATTTAAGGTTGTTATATCCTCGACTTATCTAATTTAATTCTCATAATTAGAAGAGTTGTTTACTAGGCAATTTGTGCTAAAGAGCCACCATAGTCTAAAGTACGTATACTTTATGCTCTTGGCTCTGGACCCTGGAAATGAATACTATTTTTGTTATAGACAAGTTTTATTAAGCAAATTTCCACTTGCCAGATATTTTTCAAAAGTTTTGTATCTCTATTAATTATTTAAAATCATTTCCTGCTTATTACATGATATGCTTGTGTTAATACTATGTTGTGTGTTAGTACAATATTATAAGAACATCTGTACCAAAGTCTTATAGCAAACTCTCTTCAAAGACATTTCCTTATTTTTAAAGTGATAATAAAGGGTTGAATTATTTATTAATAAATAAATTCTTATCTATATTCATATGTCTATTATTGTAATATGATAAAATTTATTACTGAATAGGTACCATAGATTTACATAAAAGTTAAGCTTGTGTACTGCCTGCCATCTGATGTCGTATATTGTAAATTTAGTAGAGCTCTACGCGTCAAACAAGTATTCTACACACTTATTTTTTAATCTAAGAATAGCTTTCTTTAAATTTCAGAATTTTTATTAATTACGCTATTGAACAGTAGATGATGTAATTTGTCTGTAATTGATAAGTAAATTTTAAGAAATTGTGTAAATTTATAAACTTCTAATCCTCCTTCTACATGTATCAACGTTAACTTAATAATGTTTTGAATGGAAACCATTATTAATTTAAAGAACTTAGCTGACAATTAAATTTATTGGAAGCAATCAGAGCAAGCTTTACCTACTACATTCTCTTATATACAACATTATAGTAAAATTCAAAGCTATTATAATACATCATTTTGTAAAGCAATGTACCTATTAAGTAGTTATTACATTAGTAGTTGTATATGCTCTATTATACTGTATGGGGTGCATTCTAATTTCTTTATTAAAGATATCAAATTCGAAAGAAAGATAGCTTATCAACAAGGAACGTTAAATGTAATTTTTCGGTTGTAGAAATTCTCTACAGAAACGCCAGAAAAACCGAATAAAGGCAAGGTGTAAAAGTATTGGTCGCCAGTGATTTTTGTCATACTTAGGTAAAAATTTTCAAATATCAATGGGCATAATAAGTACAGCAGCTCAGAGTAGATAGAAAATCTTGCTTGAAATTATGAAGTCACTTGGATTACTTAGTTGCATAACTACCTTTATAACTTATCCAGCTAAACACTCGAATAATAGATACCTTAAGGCTGCCCTTTACTCATCCAAAAATTTTGTTTAGAATAGACAACCCAATATGCACACGTTTAAATAATATGCTGATGAATCTCTTTATACTTTTGGGTTACAATCAGCTAACTTGTTGTTTACGTTATGCTTCTATTGAAATTATAAGTATCTACATGCTTTTATGGGCATATACAAATCTAGAGAATTCAGTTTGTATGCATATTTTAAATTTAATAATTTTTCTTTTGGATGTAAACCAATTTTAAAGTTGTTGAAAGTAAGTATAGGTGTTTGAAAACGACATTTTTTCTTTTTAAAAAAATACAGGTAACTGCTACGTACTTCCTTTATTTAAATTATTATGTGAATGGAAAAGAATTAACGCTTTGGCCATTATTGTAGGTCATAATCATAATTATAAAATTTGAAAAATTTCATGAGGTCATTATTTTGTTGAAACGAAAAGTATATCTAAAATATAATTATTATATAGATTAACAACAATTTTTTAAAATAAGTTCATAAATTACTTATATCAAAAATTCTCTAGAAAAATTTATTAATTATTCACATAAATTTATTAAACGTTAAACATTTAACATTTAACAAAATGCATACCATATTTTTAACTCTACAAATAATCGTTAAAATGGAAAACTTTTCATTCTAAATATGTTTTCCATTAATAAATTTATGTGAAAATTAATAATTTTTTACAAAAGATTTCTGATGTAAACAATTTATGAACTTATTTTAGTTCCTAAAGATTCTTTTCCAAAAGCATTTATATTTTCATTATCAAGTACGAGGGTTGCCTTTTAACTAGTTACAAAAATTAGGAAAGAAAACAATTTTTTTGGAACAAACTGTTTTATTGTTTTTCAAAATATTCACCTTTAAGTTTTATATACTTTTGCATGCGTTCAAACCACTTCT
>JAHWXV010641854.1:0-10663 GCA_024586415.1 Phrixothrix hirtus
TAATGATGTAATGCTATGACTCATTGCTGACCTAATTGAATTGACAGACATAAATTATTGCAATGAGTCATTTGCTGATTACATCATCTATTTTATTATACAGAAAACATTCTAGATGATTCTAGAATTTTCCATTTACTGTTCATAATTTTTGTTACAATATAAATTAATGTGGAACAAGCAGGCTTTAATATTATATATACCTAAAACTTATGTAAATTTTGGATATTAAACAAACAAAATTTCTAATAATTACTTTACAAACAATTTATAATTAATAATAGTTTTATAGAAAAAGGAAACACAGGTGATTTCAAAGAATTATTATCGTTTATTAAAACAGCTGTCGGTTATGAACATGATAAAGTAATAAATGTAATATATAATACTTTGTACATAGACAGAAAATGGTACGTATTTATGTTTTTTTCATGTTTCATAGTAAAGTAGTTGTATTTATGGCCGATATTTATGCAAAAATGTATTAAAAGTTTTTTTCAAGCTACTATGACATTTTTTATAGATTTGTGTTTACAAAGGGCATGGGTGCACATGCGTTAAGTGTAATGGTCCCTATATTTGCGCACCCGGTATATAAGTCAATATAATTGCAGATGGTTCGAGTGTAGGTGCTTGAAAATAACGAATCTCTAAGAAAGGTCAAAAGTAAACGTTGTGTTGACAAAAAAATGATTTGATGCACGTAAATGAATTGTAGTGGGCATTTTTCTCAAATGACTACGACTATTTATTACATTTGATGAATAACTTTAAAAATAAATATTTGCGTATTATTAAATAAACTTTAGACTTCTCTAATTTATAACGAATTCTTTACCAATCCGTTTCCATCAATGAAATTCATATTTTTGTATCAATTTATATTGATCTATTATTAATTAAGGTATATTTCGTTTACACTAATGTTAATTTGTAATATGTAAGGGCTTCTTTAGTTGAAGTTGTTAGCAAATTTACCTTGCCATTGATTTACTGGCTGATAAATGAAACCATATTTAGAGAAATAGAAGGACGTTCTGTTGAAGTTGTAAGTTTTGGATTTTATTAACAAATTCGAAAGTATTCTCAACATTACATAGCGTGAGATCTGATAATGAAATATATAAAATTTTGGCAATAAATTAATAGATTTTAACCGTAAAGTCTATATAGGATGCAGTTGGTATAAATGTTATTGTTCTTTTAATTTTGTGTATGTGTTGCATTTACACTTTATTATTGATAACATGTCATTTAGTACATGTAAAACTTTAATGTTTTAAGTAAATTTATCATAGCTAAATAATTTGTTTTGTGATTAATGTTATTTAAATAAATATGCAAAATTTATCTCTCGACCCGGAATTGAAGCTAGGGCGTCTGGTTTCAAGGCCAGTGTTTTACCAATTAGTTATTTCGGAAATTCTAAGACTGGTCGATTAATGATCTCTAATTGTAATATTGATGTCACTATTTTTTTTATAGACATTATACTATTAGCTAGTGACATATTATTTTGTCACGACTCGAGTCGGGACGCTTGTGATTGTTGCATCCTGGAACACTTTTCCGAATGAATATATTCATAAGTATCTTCTAGGCCACTTAAAGGGCTATAATAAGTGTAGACCTTCCGTATTGGTTTCTATTGCAACAACAGTTTTTAAAATGTCTTTAGCTGTTTGTAATTGCAGTTGCATATACGAGCACGGGAACGATTTTTCTTTTGTTTTTTATGCCGTCAAATCTCAGAAAACAGTATGTATAGATTACAAAATATTTTTGATGACCTTTTACATGTTGAACCCTACGATATAAAGTTATTTGATCCTGCGCCCACATATAATATAAAGTTACCTGCTAATCAATCTCGTTATCATCCTACATCCTCCAAACTCTGCTTGCATGAACGAAGTACATTATTATACACGAAGAACCCATTTCATCAAAACACAGAATGGTATTGTATGCACGAGAAATTTCATGTAAAAACTAGCATAGATGCATAGAACGTAAGAGTGTAAATAGTTGTATGTAGGTGGGAGTCAAATATTGAATATCGTCGCCATAAAGTCAAAACCTCGTAACTACGAAAACGTTGTTTTCAGGAAAATACAAAAAACATCGCCATTTTCTAAAAATTGTTAACAGACGGTTGTACATTTTATGATACCTTGGAAAAACTAATATACAAATGAATGATTAATTAAAATATGTTTCAATCATAGCGAAAAACATTACAAAAAAAATTAGAGCGAGATACGAGGTTTTAGTTCGAAAAAACTACAATTCTATTATGAAATACGAGAATTGACAATTAAACAAGACGATTTATTTTTCTCGAGATTTTATTGAAGTAAAAAAATTAATACATATTTCACAAAAATAAACTTAGCTTATAAAAATATAACCATTAGGAATCATGTTCAAGCTTTTCTGAGGTATCATAAAATCCATGATAGTCTTTGTGAATCACCCGTTTGAATGTTTGCAAGTGATCATATTTATCGCCTTGGATCGCAAGGGGTTCGGTATACAGTTTTTGAACGCTGCCAACTGTTTAATTTATATGTTTTGATAAAAAGGTTCATTCATTCAAAATGTAATTTATATTTAATTTCTTGGGAAGACTGTTGAAGGGCTCTTATATCGGTTACACATGGATCACCCTATTGTATACTTGGCCTTATCAATGATTAGTATCTAAGCTGATTGTAGTTTTTGAAAAAACTGTGGTCTACATATTTCACTTTATTAGGCCCTTTTGCACTTTTTCTTGCCTGTTCAATAATTTGTACGTAATTTGGAGGTACTTGGATGTCCTTATTCTTTTTTGCAAGCTCTATAATGGAATGTACACTGTCAAATTCCATTTGGGAATATCCCTTCATTAAATATTTGTTCTCTATGGTAACATTTATTGTGATGAAGTAATGGGGCATGGCATTGGATAATACGTTATTTCGATTTTGCGCACAGCAGCCATCACTGTAAAAGATTATTTTTTTGTTTTTGTTTTCTTCGCTTACTTCTGTGTCAAGGAGGTCAGGCAGACAAAATGCAAAGCAGTTTGCTTCTAAGCCACCTTCACCCTCATGCCATACATAACAAACAACTTGATTATTCGCTAAATTGTAAATTGTAAGGTTGTGGCTTGCTATTTTTTGATCATGCCAGCTCGTAAGAAAGGGATAAGTCGAACGACTTGAACATCCATAGTCTATGCAGACACTTCTCCGGCCACTACTCTTTCTTTGTCCAAAGATTTTTCTTGTCTGGCCCTCTATCTCTACATTCAATATTGTTGATACTCATCATTTGGAATATTTCCTGGTTTAAAACCAATCACATTGATCTTTACGTGGTTGAAAAATGCCAATGTTTGGTGAATTCGTTTCAGATACAAAAACGGATTTGTTACTAATCAAGTCATTGCTGGTATCCTTCTTATACAACTCGTAAACTTCAGAGTATGATTTAAACACATTTTCTAGATAGTGTTTACTAGTTGAGGTACGACAATAATGCGAGAGGAACTTTGGTAATCTTTCCAAAAATAATTTAATTGCCAATCGTTTCTGTTTATTAAAAATCTTTCTTCAGTTAGGAAACAAAGAAGCCTGTAACGCAATGCCACAGCTATTACTCTTCTTTACCCAATTTAAAATCGACCATTCCCCTAAGGAGAGGGTGGAGAGAAACGTTTGTTTACAAACAGGTAGTATAACATCATTTATTTTAAGATGATAAAATAGAGAAACTTCTCGGCGAGTCTTCGTATTGGTTGTTTGTTGTGTAGTTGGCGCTTTGTTAACCAATATAGCAACCAATGTTTTTCGTTCTTTCCAACCCATATTTGACCAGAAAGTGTTGAACAACTCCTGTCTCTGTTCATCAGTTATTTCCCTAAATTGTCGTTTATTCCTTGAATTCATGCATTCTCTTGAGTCACACCTTTTTCCCATTTTTTTAGTGCTTTTCTGTATCATTTCATCCTTGGATCCATTTTTGCTTCTTCTTTTTGCTTAATATTATTTCCTTGCCTGTCTAAGAGCTTTGGCTTTATTCCTTCTCCGTGTACTTGGCTTTGCTATCCCGTTTTTTACTCTGTTTTGCTTACCTTCATTGTTATTTTCCGCACTCCAATGATTATTTTCTCTAGTTTCTACTAACGGATTACTTTCCTCATCATAACCTAGGTGAATGCTGTCGGAGTTTATAATTCTTTTAGAACCTTGTTTTCCCTTTTTTTAACATTCGCCATCTGAGGGAGGGCTACCTTCTTTATCTACAAACTGAAGAGCAGCGCCCCTTGAAACAAATGATATATAAGCTTCCCTACTAGTAGATGAATTATTGGTAGTATTTTTTAAATCACTATCTTGCTGACTGATATTATGTACTTGGGAGGGAACGAATGGTTGGGCAGAATGTTAATGTATTTTTAACGCCATTTATAACATCAAGGTACCACGAGACTTCTAAAAAAGGACTAATAAAATTTAATAAAAAACTTGTACCATCAAAACCTCGTAACTCGCTCTATTTGCTGCTGCAAATGTCTACAAAAGTGTAAATTTTGAAAACTCGTATTTAATTTTTGTATTAAGAACCCCTAACTGTAGCTGGTTATAATTGTTCTGTAATGTAATTTAGTTTCAAAACAGCTATAGCATAATAGTCTTAATTTCTTTAAAACACAATACCTGCTAACTATTTTATAAGTAATAGTTTGTTATAATCATTATAACTTGATAATAACCTCAAAATATGATACACAGTTGCTTATAGAACAGGTTTGGAAAAATTATGCACCATGTGCATAATTGTACTTTGTAAATAACTAATGTACTTACCATGGTATTGCACATTTATTATAAACACAACACTTTCAATCGCTCTAATTGCTCTATTGTCTACACCAATGTGGTCACATGAGTTACGAGTTTTTAACCTTTCGTCAACAAGGGTTTTTAGATGCGAGTACATAACACTTGATCACTGCGTTTGCTTGTTAAGTTATATTGTTATCCGAGTCTTTGCATTTTGTGCGGCAACACAATTTAAAATTGTATATGCATGTATCCCAAAAGCGCTAAAAATGAGGTTTTGACTTTATGGCGACGATATATGTGTAAAAATGAGTGCATTTTTATTGAAACTGGTAATGAAAGATACGTTAATCGACTAACGTAGAATCTGTACACATATACAAACAGAAATATAAAGTACATACCGAACTAGCAACATACACCTAGGCTCATATTGCTACAATTGCTACTAATAACGAATTCACGCCAAACATCTCTGGCTGAGAAAGAGCTAGTCGAGTGACAAATTGAACTAAAAATTGGTTCAATACAAATATATTCTACGACAACTTCAATTCATAAAGATTAAAGATTTAGACTAACGAAACTAAATCAAAAAATTAATGAAAAGGTCGTCGCAGTTTCACGGTTTCGTAGTCATAAATTTACCGAGACATCTCAATATCTTTGATTAATCGTTTTTATTGTATTGCATGTGTAATAAGTTATTAAGCCAAAATAGCCATTACTAATAATTATCAATTCCTACCGTATACTGAACTAACGGATTAATGTAAAGAAACATAGGTGTTGGTTCTAATTGATTAATGCAAAAAGCTTCTCCGTCAAGTTTAAATAGTTTATTTAATCTCATACTCCTGTTTAATAACGGCAGAAATAGTAAACTTTTTGTTTATCATCAATTTATGTACACAACAACACTGTATATTCAAGGAATTTCTCTTCGATTTTCTTCAGGCAAAGCATCTTTAAATTTTCAGACTGCAGTATCGACTCCTTTCATTTATTAAGCAAGAAATATGCGAGTTTAGTTAGTCATCTAATTTTTTTGGAAGTAAAAGGTTTTACAACTACTTACAGAAATTTATATTTAAACATTAAAATTGAATGGCGTCTAATTTGGGTTCTTAATAACAATACATACAAGATAACGATATAATCAAACTCAGTATTTCTAAAGTACTAAATAGTATATCATTTATATGAAACAAAACGGTTAAATAAATATTTTTAGAGTGACCTGACATTTATACATCACGTGATGGCATATAACTGAAATATTAAAAGCTAAAATAATATGACACATGCTTATATTTGGGGAGAATTTGTGTCTGGAATGTCGAAAGGTGCATCCTTCTGATGAACCTCAACCCTAACACAACATAGACTGTTTCCGACAGTCTAAACATAGCTCTTGACACTGTGGAGTTACTCATAGCCTATTTATAGGTTTTGTTCCATTTAAATGAAGTACGATTTAGTAGTTCTGGGTTTAATTTTCATCTTTATCTTGCTATATTATACAATTTTTACTGAATTGCCTTTGCTTTAAGCTAATTTGTCTTTTTAAAAGACAATATTTATTTAAAATTTAAATTTTACATAGTAGGTAATTACAATACAACTAACTACTAACAAGATTACATCTAGACTAACTTCTAACACTGAATAAATATTTAATGAAAACACCTTCTGTTTATCTGACCTTTTCTTATCGAAGACGTTAAATTGCACTTTGGTAATAGTTGCTCTAACTAGGTAGCAAGATACTTACTCCCCCTGTAGATTCAACTACGAAGGGTAGCGTGGTAGTTTAACAGCGGGCAGTTCTCCGTTGGGAAATTCAATTGATTCTTGTTGAGTTCAATTATCGTTATTGTTAAGTTTTGAAAATAGTTTCCTAATACACAAATAAATAATGCTTAGTATTGAAATAACATAAATAATTATTGTTCATGAACTAAGGAAGTGTGAAATTCGACTTAGGGAAAGGTTTGGCTTATTTTCTAGTATTAGGTTTTTCAGCATCCAGTCATATGCCCTCTAGGTGAAATTTAAAATTGGAACATTCTTCATGTTCCCTTCAAAATCTAAGAGTAAGTAGTATTGGTTGATCGTAACTTGATGATCCTCCTTCATTATATATTGTTTTTTTGTTTGTAATGATTCGGCAGCTTCTTGGAAACACAAATAGATATATGCCTCTTAATCTTCGAATTTCTTCTTGGTTTTTACATTTTAGTTTAATTGTTTCTTGATTAGGAATTAACCCTATCCATTGGTTTCATTAACCTAATTTTCTGAATTTTGTATCAGCTAGGCTTACACTTATTTGTTTGCAATTTGGGGTAGTTTTCTTGTTAATTAGTTGTATTTCACATAGAATTGTTTTGTTTATTTTTTGTATGTTCAACTCTGGCAAATATGGTATTGTAGTTTTATTTTCTGACAAGCGTTGCTTGTAAATGAAAAGGACAATTCGTTTGCTAATACCATTTATTGCGCGGTATCAAAGTTTTAAATTTTCCTCGATTAGAGGTGAATGTAGGTATGGAATATAGATGGAAGTAATTAAATTGATTAGGATACACAATGGGTTTTCTAAATAAATATGTAATTCTATTGTTTAAAATAAAGCAGTCTAGTTTCATCAAATTTTCATATTATCTGATATTGTGGTAATTTAATTTTAAAGGTAATTGATTAAGTTTTAATCTTCATTGCAACTTTAGTAATTCATTAAGGAGGCTCTCTGTAATAATAATACTTGCGTGCATTATTTTTAATTTAGTAAAAGAAATTGAATTTTTTACATCTTGAAAGACTGAATTAATATTTCATACATATTAATAACTTGGTTTAGAATATTTTTGTCATTACAATGACCGCAAGGTGTTTGTTATTTCGTACAACTGAAGTGATTGGGTTGATATTTGATTCCAATAATCTTTCATTGCGTATAATTTTGTTACACTGTTAAATTACATTTTTTTGTTAAATCTAAGGATATTGAATTTTGTCCTGCAACATTTGCAGCTAATTTAATTTGGTTGTTTTGCAAATCACGTATCAGGTTTTCATAACGTTCTCTATCGGAAGAATCTAGGTTACCGTTAATTCCTTTAAAAACAGAGCCTAGATCATCAATTAATCCTCTTTTTTGTCTATGTGAGTGTATTATTTCTTTTAATTTGGTTTCTACTTTGTCTTTGGTAAATGTTAAAATTTTGGCATAGCTTGTTACCTCAAGAATGGTTAAAATTTTCATTAATCAGTTGATATGTATGTATAATTCACTTGTTCAGATAATTTGTTGGTTTTAAGGATTCTTGGGCTTATATCATAATAATGAATTAGTGTGTGGAAATATTCTTGAATTTTAGCGTTTCCTAGTTTTAATGGATTATTATGTAAGTTTTTTACTCCTACTTTATCTTGAAGTCCACAGACGAGGGTAATCTAGTAAAAATTATTTTAATTATTAAGGTAATTAAGTTTTCTTAACTGGGCGTCTAACATATCCATATAAATCTTAAATTTTTTTATGTTGCCTGTTTACATTTTGAATAGTCCTAGCCGTATTAAATTTATTTGCAGTTTTTTGCCTTTTATTGTTTTTTTACACATATTTCCTGTTGAAGCTTAGATATTTGGGGATCGTCTCGGTTTTTATTTATACTTTCCGTCCGATTAGATTTTTCATTAACACATTACCCGCCACCTAATGAAATTTTACAAATTTAGTGTAGTTCTCCATATTTGTTTAACTAATAGAGCAT
Organism: Phrixothrix hirtus; assembly: GCA_024586415.1. Lineage (NCBI taxonomy): Eukaryota > Metazoa > Arthropoda > Insecta > Coleoptera > Phengodidae > Phrixothrix > Phrixothrix hirtus. The sequence continues at coordinate 8,612 of JAHWXV010641854.1, forward strand.
TGAAATACATTTTGATGGTTTTTAAAAAGTTTATTTCTATAATTAAGCTAGAACAAAATTTTACGTATACGCAAAGTTGGCGAAAACCCTTATAAATTAGTAAGTTTTATTTACAATTTATGACACTTATTACACAAGTAAATAGTTGTATTGTGACATACACTACATCTCCTCCTGCAATTTTTTCGTGTTTTATAATAATGTGACCGACGGTATCACACTACTTCTCTTTAGAAAGAGAGGTTATCAATGGTTTGCTTAAATTGATGTTGCCACTCCGTTGTCATACTGATTTACACCGCCCATATTAGTATTGTAATCAGATATTACGTTAGGCTGTGATATATAAATATTCTTTTGTCGGACCTGTTATAGCGTTTTACCTTTATTTCGAGTTCGATTGTTCTAATATACTCCGCCAAAGTAACAACGGAGTGTTTATTCCAGCGTACTACAGTTAGTCCAATAGCTTTTCCAAAGACGGCTTCATAAAATCCTCTATTTATCTTACTTATTGACTTCAATGTTTGCAAAAGACACATGGGTATTTTGTTATCACGGATAGTTCCTGTAGCATAAAATCCGCACTTTTTTAGTGCTTTCTTAAGAGGAAAACCAGTAAAGAAGTTGTCAAAATACAATTGAAGAACTGATTAATCATCAACTGCTGATAATAGATTAAGAATCACCTGTTCCCCAAATTCCAAACCACAATAACTCTTGTTAGATTTCCCACCATATGGCTTAAATTGATTATATAACCAGTAACAGAAACCAAACTACACTTTAAATCCGAATCTCACTGGTTTTCCTCTTCTAAATGTTTTCACTGAGTGACGTTCATAACAAGGTACGGTTTGTTCGTCGATAGCAAGACTTCAGCTAAATACTCAAAAGGTGCAAATTTATCGTTCTTGTCCAATTTGCTATTGTCAGAAAGATGTAGGTTTTTCTTAATTTCACGAAAATGATTTCGTAACATTGCTTTTATTACAAGCGGAATGCCCTAATCTTTATATAAGAACCAGTCACAATCAGTCTGAGCTAATGAGTGGTACCCAAACAAAATCAGTACACCCAAAAACTTCTTTAGTTCATTTAGGTTTAACTGGAATCCATGTCTATTATATGCAGCTGCATAGTTTATTGAAAATTGAACAATTTTCTGCAGAATTTTGTTCATCTTCGTTGGAAATAGGCATAGTAGATTGTCCTGCTAAACATTTTGTCCATTTTGGCGTTGCTAGATTTTTTTTGACTCACGTTGCTTAGTTGTTCTTTTACTTTTTGCTGTAATCCTTCATTATTTACAATAGATCCACTTTTAACGCTCGTATCTGTAAATATTTTAATCATTCCGGGAACTTTTATGTGGACTTCATCGTCACCTGAATGGTTTTTTACGATTTCCGTAAGTTCTTTTATTGTCAAAGGTCTTTTATTTTCTAAATCATTTTAAAATAACAAACCAATTTTTACTATACATTTTTATTGTTTTTAATCCTTACTATACTTGATTTACTCCGTTATACAGAAAAAAATGAAAATTTTACACAAAAATTAATTTTTAAAATTTAATCTCAATACAGAAGCACAGCTAACGTAAACACCAGATCAATTATAATTTCACAGTTTCTAACTGCTATCATTTTACGAGTTTTATGCTGATAAGCGTCTCTCGCATACCGCCAACGTTGTATAAACGCAACATTACGTTTGAGAGCCTCCAAATCAACCGAATTTTTTGCAAATGTTCAGTTTTATAACAAAGGTATAATTAATAGGAATAGAAAAATACCTTAGATTATATAAATGTAATCTTTTATTCGATTTTTTTATTTCAGAACGTTAATAGTGGAATTGCATACAAGAGCTTAAAAATGAATATCTTTGAAAAATCGTGGATTTTACATTTTTCTATTTATAATATTCAAACATTATTTAGCAGACTATATTTTTATTAAATATTTATGGAAACTTTCACAGTTATTATTCATAATTAAAACAATTTTTGGATAAACTGTGTAACTTTAATAAAAATTAAACGTTTCG
>JAHWXV010641874.1:0-10044 GCA_024586415.1 Phrixothrix hirtus
CTATAGCGACATTTAATAACTTGACATTTCTGTAATAATGAGTTTCCATTTTGTTTCGTTGCAAAATTTTGATTAGAAGCGGAGATATATTAAAAAACCGGTTTTGGAGGTGAACTTTGAGGGTGGTTTTCATGTCTTAAAAGTGCTTTACGGCAGATAAAAAAAAATACGTGTCTTTTATTTTTTAATGTTCTACAACATATCAAAAAATCAATGACATCGGTGAGTTCGGGTTGGGGCCCTTTCCTTGTAAGATAAATGGCGTAATCACAAATGACTCATTACTGTAACTGATATCCAAATAAATAAATTCGAGGTTACAGCAATGAGTCATGGCATTTGAATTTATTACATCAGTCTTGTGACCAATTTTATTCCTTACTAATGTAGAATTTTCTAGACTTCTCCTTTCTATATAAATATTCCTTAAGTTAGTTTTGCTTAGAATCCAGTCTTGTTAAGTAGCGATTTTAAATAAATATAGATATAAACGTTTATTATTAGAGAACTGTAAAATAAATACTTAAGTCGATAAGTGTAAAAAAATAATTGTAATTTAGTGAATATAAATAAAGACTTTTAAACAATTAACTAGTTTAATTACAGTAGATATGTAAAGAGTGACTTGCTATAACATTTACTGACAACTTAAACGCATTAATTTCATTGTCGTTTTACCAAAATGTTTCTAAATCAAAGAAACTGTTTTAAATGTATAATGTTATCAAAATTTACTAGTATTTTATATACAAAAAATATGAAAATATGTTTATGTTGTGTTAAAAAAATATGATTCATAGTAATAGTCCGCAATTTAATAAAAAATTAGAACATTTAATTTGTTGACTGCTTATTGATTTATTAAAATTATGTGTAATATTTTACACACATAAGAAAACCGTTATATAAAATATGTGTGGAAGTTTTAAAGGAAAACGTTTATTTTATATATTAAAGTTGACTTATATTTTGTATTTTTTGTACATAAAACGAATTAAGTGTTTAAAAAATAAATATAATCCAAATGGGAAAAAAGCTGCTCATTTGTAGTTATTTCAGTTTCTAAATAATCGTTTCTTGTACAAAAAATTATATAATGTAAAATATTTTAAATTTCAAGTTATTTAAGTTTAAAAACTGTAAAGTTAATAATAAATAAAACATAACTAACCAGGGCGGAGCAACTGCATTGACGGCTGTACGAACAACTAGAAATCGGCATTTTTTTTGGAGATTTCGAAGTTCGTCTTCGGCAGCTGAGAAACGTTCGTTAATGTTGACCCTTGCAAAGCAATCAGGTGCCATAATAGCTTCTAGTTGACGCATAAGATGACGAATGGAAGCAAGCCTTCGTTCTCGTTCACCCTGTTCATGTTCAGAACCTTCGTCGGAAATGCCGCTATCTGAGAATGAGCTTTCGCTAAGCAATCCAGGCAGGCTAGAACCCTACAACAAGTGAACAAACTATAGTAGGCCTGGTTATCGACGTCTTCGACGCTCCGGATGAACCGCCCCAGTAATGAAAAGCGCCGTGCTGCATACAAAACAGATTTCAGACGGTCAAAGCAATCACCAACTCATACGGTGCAGCGGCGTTTCCGTAACTTACTTATACTTTCAATTTAGTATATCTAAAATTAAAAGTTACTAATCCTCGTTTATTTCTAGTTTTACATTTATTTTAAATAACTAAGAATAATTTTTAAAATTTCCGGTGCCAGAAAAGATAATTTGCCATTACGGTTAACTTCCTGAAGCACAGAGACACCGAGCTCTCAGAAGTGATATTAAATTTGTATTTTTACGCTGATTCTATCGAATATCTTAGCAACGTGACCAGAAATTTGATAGTTGCGATTAACGATCCTGAAGCGGCACTATTACGCCATGAGAGTTGAATTCACAGTAGTGTCCGTGATAATTTATTTGTTTATCACTAAATACCGATACATTTTTGAACATTATTAAAAATTCATTTTTTACATTTTTAATTGAAAACTACCAATGTAATTTTTTTATAAACCCCCTCATAATAGTACTATTTCTATGTATGCATATTGTGATAAATTTTACAATAGTTTCTGTTAATGTATGCTTACCTGATGTGTTTCTGAAAGTACTTTCGCAACTTCACGTACAGAAGTTGTGATACGATTTGAGAGAACTCCTCCATCACGAAGTGCCGAATCTAAAATAGATAAAGTTTCTTTATCTTCCTGAAGGTCCCCTTGAAGTTGATCTAACCGACTTTCCAGTGTCTGCCATGTTTGTAGCAAATATCTCAATTGATTTAGACGTTCAGTGGTACTAAAACAAAATTTAAAATGTGAGTGAAAAACTGTTTCTCATACTATTACTGCATACGTTAAAATTCAAAAGTTATTGGAGTTATTGATAACATAAAATGTATAAATACAGATTTGATTGGCATAGCATTTTATTATTAAACTAACAATTGAATTTCAATTAACTATACTAAATATAAAACATAATACCATATCTGAGTATAAAAATTAAATTTGAAGGTAATATAAAACAAAGTCAGTAGATATACAGAGTACCGAAGATCGAATATATCGAACATATTTTACCAATTTACGCCTCGTTTAATATATTGAATTATGTCCCTGAAATTGTTTTTACACCTCTACACCTCTTTCGGTGCAATTTATCGCATCAAAACTGGTATTTTTCGTAATAAAATAAAATTTTTCCATAACTGCTACGCATTTTTAATGCAGCTTGATATAAATATGGCTGCTGTCGGCAAATTCAAACATCAAAGGTATGCGGTACTTCGTATATTTACTAGCTCTGGTATAAAAAAGGGGACTACGGCACTTATTAGTACAAAAGTACTTAAAACTGAAGTTAACAAACAAAGTCACAAACTATAAAACGATGTAAACCTCAATAATATAGGTTAAAATTAATTTCGCACAAAAAATCCCAAATACCTACATAAAATAAGGAAAATCTGACTGTGAGTTACATTGTTGCGCTTGTCTATTCTAAGGTATAGAATCTTCTTATAGGTCAGGTAGTTGTTATTCCATTCTAAAGTACATACAATCATGGGCTTTAGTAATGTTACCTGCTCCTTACAGACATGCAACACTAACATCATTCATTTTATACCTTGTTGAGAGACTAACATTATTTGGCACTGAAGAGCATCAAATATCAAATATCAATAAGCAGAAATGGAATTTACTCAAAAACTTTGTTTTTTATATTTTAATGTTGAATTTAAAAAAGGACGTGATAATGTACCTTATAATCACAATGTTACTATATTACTACCTAGTTTTTATTAATTTATTTATTTTAAAGATCACTTTTCGTTGTTAATTGTTCTTATAATTTATAAACTGGTTTTTAATTTTTTTCTTTACATTTCTATTTGCCATTTTAATAATTCGGTTAATAATTATATATTGCAATTTATTTAAACTAATGGGACCGCTAGACATGAACACATTTCACAAGAATGCTTCGTTTAAATAGTCGTAATCTCTAAAAAAAATGTAAATGATTTTACGAATGTAACTCTCGATTACCGAATTCTATCCTTCAACCTTTACTACTAGAATGTAAAATGATATTTGTCATTCACGACAAAACTTTATATTTTATTAATAATTTTAATATTACCTGGAATAATTATTACACTCTTTTAATACAAAATAATTTTAAATTTTACACGCTGATACCCAGTACTTTGAATTAAATAATTTTATTAATAATATTCGAATTTTCTTTAATTAATTTGCTATTTAAATTATATAAAGTAGGTAAGTCTTCTAATTACATTAAAATTAGTTTAAAACATAATATAATTGCATTTGGTAACTACTATACAATTACTTATTTTAACTAATTCTTATTTTTACTGATAAGGTATTTTAGTATATGTGAAAAAATTAAACAAGCGTTCTTTTGTTTCTATAATGCCAAATACTAATCAAAAAGAATTCATGAGTGTACAGTTCGAATGAATCATTTGATTTCACTTTAAGCGCAATGCGTAAGGCCTAGATGACATTACTTAGTCCGAGACTGTACAATAAATTTGTTCAACAAGACTCCGATATTTTTTGTTATTAAAATAAACATAATTTTTAAAATCAGTTTTTATGTATACAAAACAGTCCAAATCGTGGTTTCGGATCTAGTTAGATCAGTGAGGCAACTCAAAAGACAGCTTAACATACACATCCATTAACCTTATACGTAGCTAAAACCAGAAAAATACATTTAATACAAAAATATACTATACAAGGTGTCTCAAAAATAACCAGAATCATTCTCGCACTAATTAAACACCTTTTATATGAATAGAATTTGACTAAATAAAATTTCTATCATGTTAAAAAATTTGATAGTTTTACTTACTTAATTCTAATTTATTCCGAAGCTATATTTGATAATTGTAAAAGGTTGAATGTGTTTATCGACTTCAACATTGGCTCTAATATGAACGTACTTTTAACGAAATATAATATAGGTCACACGAAAGATTGTTTGTTTATTCCGAGTACTACATGCGTTAAATTGAATCAAAATGAAATATTTTAACCTGCGTTAATTTATAAAATAAATTTCCAGAAGCATACATTATGTAAAATTATTAAACATTTTCAAAAAACAAGTTATAATTCCTCAAATTAATTACGTACGAGGGCTATCCCAAAACTATTCGACCTTTCTTCATATTTCCTCGCTGGTGTTATTCTGCGTCATCAGGATGGTGGCATCCTTCGAAGTAGTCCCCATTTGATTGAAGAATACGCTGCCAATGGCCTTTCCACTTTTGGAAGCAATCCTGGAACTCGTTTTTTGGTATAGCCTTTAGAGCGTTTGTCTTATTAGTTTCGACTGTTTCTTTGTCGTCGAACCGATGTCTTTTGAGCCGCATTTTTAATCTTGAGAACAGCCAAAAGTCGCAGGGACTGTATGGAAACTGACGGAGCTGTACGACTTTGCTGTACAAGATTCGATGCATGCGCTGGCGCGTTATCGTGATACGAAGCCGTTTTCTGCGAATTGCCTCACGCAACCTTTTCATAACTGCAAGATAATATCCCTTGTTGATTGTCTGACCTCTAGGAGCACATACGTGGTGTACGACACCCTCATAATCAAAAAAAAAACAATCAGCAACGGCTTAATATTGCTCAACAGATGTGAGGCCATCTTTGAACCGCTTATACCACGCTTTTATTTGTTTTGCTCATACACTCGTCCCAAATACCGTCTTCATAATTGCGATGGTCTCCGTACAACTCTTTTCGAGTTTTACGCAAAATTTGATACAAGTTCGTTGCTCCGATCTTTCCGTCATTTTCTACAATAGCAAAATGCGACGAATGTAAACAACACGTTGTAAACAAACGCACGCTGCACGTGAACTAAGGTGTTCAGACGAACACTGCACCATCGAGCGAGTTCGTAAAGCTTTGCCGTTGATACTCGTACCCGGCAAAGGGCGCTACAATTGTCAGGCGCGAAGATATGAAACAAGGTCGGATAGTTTTTGGACAGTCCTCGTATGTATGCACACCGCCGTTACCTAAGAATCACAATTAGGTAACTGGAAAACTCGAATTTGCAAGGAAAATTAATATTCCTATTTTTACATTACACAGTTAAAAGCCAAATTACTTACTGTATTGACTTCAAAATTCTAATTTGGAAGGAAAAATAATTCAAAAATATGATTACCTAAGTATCGTTTCGAGATGAGGATTTGATTTAGATTGCACGCTTCAATATGAAAAACATATCACTATATTTTCTAACACAGAATAAATTGTTCGCTTCAGCTTCAAATTTAAGGACTTTTTATTATTAAAAATATTAATTTACGTATTTCCCTGTAGAAAATACTAATTCTGTAACATATGTATACATTTTACAATAATGTAATAAAGCCAAAGAGTTCTAACAAATCTAGGCATTAGGTTTGTAATAATGAACGTAACTGGTAACGTCGTCTATACTGCAGTATGACATGGAAGCGCCCAACAGGGTTGTTTTTGAAAAAATTCAAACAAGTAGGTATCTGCAGTTTTCGTAATGTCGGTTATTTTTGGGACACCCAGCATAATATATTACGTGTATTTTTTAGGTCCTACCTGTACATGTTAAATTGTCTCTTGAACACGACTCATTTATAATGGATCCAATTATATTTAAAACCATGATCGGGCGTTCTCTTAAGATAGCTTTGCATGCAAAACCAGCTTTTTCCTACTTTATGTAGGTACTTGGAATACTCTTGTATTTTTAAGGAAATACAATCCTAGTGCAAAATTAGTTTTCGCCTATATTATAAAAATTAACAACTTCATTTAAATTTAAAAGAACCATGCTTAATTTCATCATAAATTTAAATTTCATTACTTTAACAGTATATTTATTATTCTTCCAAACTTTTCCTAACTAAAATAAAATATTTTGAAATTTCCCATTATTCCGGATTTTGCAAAACAGGAAAAGTATAAAAAAAGTTGGCATCACATAAAACGCTGAACAAATATTTGAAATAGAATCCAACTGTTTTATTAAGAAAGTTCTCTAATCTTCAAGTCTACTTAACCACATTGTATAAAGTGCAAATATTTTGCCAATTTACACATATAAATAAAATTTAAATATCGAATATATCCAGCAATCTTTTCAAAATACCTTGATATAATGTATTTTATCTCTTTAATTATAGACTAATTATAGACTTATGTAACAAAACTTGCTCTGAAAAACAGAAAAACAAACGAAGTTAGTGATTTTGAAACCGATACCAGTTTCATGAAAAATTTTGAGGTCATAATTAAATCTTCCGTCAACTAATGGACTCATTTGGTTCGTATACTATAGTGAATTGACAAATAAAATAATTGTTCTCAATGGATACCTTGTACAGTCACAGTCAAAACTCCATTACCACATACTAATTATCCTCAATCACAGCATTTAAAGCGGAACCACTGCATTCATTGCAAACGATTTACATTTGAAACCGAGAACGAAACTGATTGTACATTATGGACTCATCCTTACAGAATCATGTCCAGAACAGAATGAAATAATTGTTATACATTAAATTATATTTTAAAGCGCAAGAAGAAAGTTCATTTAACTTAACAGAAATGCAAGAGTAAATTGTGTTTAATAATTGCAAGGCATTCCTACAAGACAAGATACTTCCTTCCTTGTTATAGAATAAGCTTCATATTAATTACCACGTTTAGTTAAAGCAAAGCACACGAAGAACCCTACGTCCGTAAGAACAGTTAATTGTTACATCATAAATGTGACCGTAAAACGAGAGAACCAAACAAAATGATAATTAATTAATTAGATTTGGGCAACAATACCAAACACTGGCTAGATTTTGACGGCCATATAATTAAGAAGTTAGATTATTATAAAAACTAAGTAACATACGGGCATTATAACTTATACAGCTGATCAAAATCAATAAACAACCTTCGCTTCCAACGTGAAACTAAAATAACGAACATAATAAATCAGTGTTCCTATTTTACGAGCCGACAGAAGTAATCCACTCTAGTATTACGGTGGGAATGGTTAATGTTTTTGCCAACAATTCTCGCGGTCATTTCACAAAGGAAGCCACTAAAAAAATACGATAATCTAGACTTAACTGTTGAAGAAAAATTGGAAAACATTTAAGAGCAGGAGGAAACTGTAACGATGAGATACGTTACTATACGATGTTAACAGACTTTCTTGACCTGAACTGAATTATTTAAACCTGGAATATGTTTATTTCCAGCATTGCGAAAAGTTCCCTAAATGTACACCTTTCCAACTCGGAGCGTTTAATTGACCGCTAGCCGTATGAAAAATGAATCTGCGCCAATGCTCTGCGAACGAATCCAAGATTTATAAAGACAGTCAAAGCGCCCATTTATCAGATTAATTGTAGAGTCTGAACTTTGTATTGGAATAAGAATAACACTCGTTTTCTACTAATTTAAAATGACACATAATGGAAAACCCTTTACAACTCAATCATTATAATTGATGACATTGAAAGTTTTCGGAAATTGATGTGAATTCGAGTAATATACGCCTTTGAAGTCTGAATGTACCCGAATATGGCGTCAACATCTTTACATTAACCAATTCCAAATATAGAGATCGACATTACATAAAATTTATGAGTCAATAACTAATAGCGTTTCCGGTTTGCTGCATTAGCCCAGTGCAGTGTACATCAGCCGTTTTCCTTTTACTGCACGCCGCCCATGCAGTGCATGTAAATCGCAAACGCTATAAATTACGTTCAGTAGCATAATTTTGTCAAGAACTAATACTCCCAAAAATATTCCAAGAACAAAGAAGTACCATTGGAATTTGTCCAAATTAAATAACGCCACGTGACTTCCGACGTATTTGGATTTCTCGAAAGCTGTAAGGTCAGACATGACAATTCGACTCAAATATACACGACTATGGGGGAGCATTGCTCCAGATTGCTTAAAGTATACGAAAAAATATAAAAATGTTTTTTATAATCATTTAAAGGTAACCATAATCTTATTGTTCTATTTTAATATCCTCGACATGTTGTTAATTTATACAGGGTGTCCCGGTTATAAGGAGCATTACTTTAACAGCAGACTATTTTAATATGCGCGGGAAAAAACGCTTATTACATAGTTTTCGAAATATTTGCAATTAAAGTGTTCAGCCCGCCCCTGATTTTTAACTTAGTCTACCGTTTTAAACAAAAAATGACTGATCAACTATACATCTTTAACCAATGACCGAAACCGAACAAACGGTTTCGTTATGACGCATACGATTTCAGAGTACCATTAATGAAAGTTCCTATATGTTATTATAAATACCCACAAATTACCATTTGAAATAAAAAGTTTTATTTTCTTCCTTAAAATTTCTAGTGATGTGCAAGTGATTGTGCAAGTTTATAAAATCTTTAAAATAAAAACAAAATTTTTACTAAATAGATGCCATTTTTAATATGTATACAATTGTATTATCGAATATGGATACATTTTTAAAATATCTTCCACTTTATAAAGCCGCTTTAACACTACGTTAAATTTTTTTGATAAATATCTTCATATTACTAATATTTGCACTCACTTGTGTTCTGTATAATTGAAATTTTGTAAAAACAGTTAAAAATCTAAACAATAAATGAATTTCATTAAAATTTTGCGTAATTTATATTCATTAAAGCTATGTTCATACAAATTAATGTAAATAAAACTTATGTCAATTTAACATATTTATCAAATACGTTTATAATAATTAATGCGTAAATAATTATAATTAATAAGTAATTTTATTGCACCACATACGAGCAAATCAAACTTGGATAATTTAAGAAATACGTTCGACTATTTCTTATTAAAACAGCCGGCAACCTTGACTCGAAATAGTACTCTAATAGAAAAGATAACATGATATTTTGTCAACAACAACAAAGTGGTATTTATGTTTTTAAGTACGTTTCATAGCAAAAGATAGATTTTCCGCGAAAATTTACAAATACTGTTTTCTAAATTATATTAAAATGTCTACAGATTTATGTTCACAAAGGGCTTGGGCACACGTGTGTTAAATAATACCTCTATATCCGGATACCCTGTATAAATGTTTACAGCTTTTTGGCATCTAGGTATAAAATGGGTTCATCTCTGATCTAAATACCGTCAAACACAAGATATGTTATCACGTATATGGTATTTACAGTTTCTAAAAATTAATTGGAGGCTTCGTTCCTTTCTCGAGGAATCAAAATTAAAGACTTTAAAGGCCCTTAAAAGATCGGTAATATTCCAGTTACAACATGAATGAAATTTGCAAAATCGGAAAAGGCACAAATATCGAAAAATTTTCCTTGGCCGGGATTTGAACCCAGGATTTTTGGATAGATTGGAGTATCTAACGTGCTAACCATTGCACTACCAAGGACCATATACCAGCCTGTTGAAAATCTTTCTATAAATGTGCCACTTTTTGAAGTAACGATGTTTATACTAA
>JAHWXV010641892.1:0-10779 GCA_024586415.1 Phrixothrix hirtus
TTTGACCAGCAAGTATTTCAACTTCTAAACGCCCTTTTACCAATTACAAAATACTTTTTAGGTATTGATTAGCATCTAAAATTCAAAGAAAAGAAACACTAGGATTTTAAATTCACCATTTAGATCCAGATGTGTGAATTTTTAAAAATGAAGCTGATAAGCCATTTTAGGGTTGATTAAGGATGTTGCCACCTTCTTTTAATAAATGGAACAAACCTCTAGGTGCATCAATAACTTGGCAAATTATCTTCGGAATCTCCTCAGTTTTCTCAAAATAATCTCCTGGAAGCTGTATACACCATTGTATGTGATGGTAAATGTCTTAAGAGATTCCCTAAACACTATTAAAGACACTTTTTATTTCAGAGCATCAGTTAAAATACAAAAAAAAATGTAGAATTAAATTTAACAATTACAATGGTTGAATTACTTCAGAATCTGAACCCATTAAGCAAATAACACCTGACATATCATAAATAATTATTTTATAAACTAATACAATTTTGTTTTAAGACAATGTGCGTATAATTATAAAGAAATGGCATTATAAATTTATAATTGTTATACTTTAACGTTTTTATACAATAAATGTCGTAAGTATAATAAATTTCTGTTATTTTATTTTAAATTATAATTTTTAATTATAACAATTACATCAAGAAAAGGGTATGAATCAAACCTTCAACCCCTTCTTTTCCTGAATAAAAAAATATTAAAATATTACATTGGTAATTTCTATAACTAATCCACGAAATTAAACGAGTTAATAGAAATCACAGGTGTTCTAAGCATAAATTTTAAAATTTAATAAAAAAAAAATACTTATCAATTAGTAATAGTTTTTATGATGATGAAAATCATAGCAGTACATCATCGTTATGTAGTATAGCAACAACCGTTCTAGTTATCTTAGTGAAGAGGGGCGAGGAGGTGTTTATAGCGAGGGGCAGGGTAGAGTTATCCACCCATCTGACCTGAGTTTTCTTTTAGCGCGTATTAATATAAAGTAAAAGAAGAGTGAGTGAGAGATAAGAGTGGGGATATGTGTGTGCGAGTGAGAACGAAGTAGTAGGTGTGGTCTAATTACCCAGTTTTCTAGGCTTTAGTGAGAGTGAGCTCGAAGAGTGGGAAATCGGTAGTATCAGATGAATTTTGAGTAGGAGGTAATGGGGCGTGTCAGCTTCAACATGTCAGTAGGCGTGGCTAAATAAAAAATGGCGCCTGTTAGTCTTAAAGGGTATCTAATAGTAAGTGAGTGGGCGTGTCTTGTTTATATGATATGAATGGCACGCCGATAATTGAGTATCTAGAAGCGGAATACAAAATGGCGCGCCGATACTTGAATAGTAAAACGGAAATAGCATAAGAAATGGTGCGGGTGATAACTAAGCATAAGGAAAATGGAGTTAGAAAAGAAAATCTGTAATAACTGTTATTGGAAGTAACGCTACTATACAGTTGTTATTGTATATAGTTATTACTGTAATGAAAGAAAGAACTAAAGTTAGTTACGACTTTGAAAGATTTTAAGATTTTAAGTTAAGCATTGGGAAGGTATAACGAGAGATATTTATTTAAAATTAATTTAAGCATAATGGAAAAGGTGATCTGGTTTTATGTTTGTTCGTGAAATAGATGTTTGATTTCAAACGGCTGTTATATTGCAATTGCCATATATAGTTGTTACTAAAATGAAAGAACGAAAGAAAGAAAGGACTAAGATTAGTTAGGACTTTAAAAAATTTTAAGATTTTAAGTTTAGTATAGAAAAAGTTGAAAGAGTGAGAGACATATAAAATTAATTCAAACAGAATAAGAAAGAAAATCTCTTGTAATGTTTGTTCGCGAAGCAGGTGTTTGATGTTAAATGGCTGTTATATAGTAATTAGTGTATATAGTTATTTTTGTAATACAGTTATTATTGTCTGTTATTACTGTAACTAAAGAAAGAAAGGATTACAATTAGTTAGGGGTTTATGATTTTTAAGTTCAGCATTGTGAAAGTATCATTAATTTACTTCATTGCGTGTACGTAACTTATTGACTGCAGTATTTTGAAGAAGAGTTTTGAATATAAAAACGTGCAACGGTAACTTATTTTATAATAGTATTTTGAAAACAAACTTCGATATCGGAAACAGAATTTTTAAAATCGTTATCTTACTTATATCAATATTTTTTAAACCGATTTGAAGCTCTAAAAGTAAACTTAAATATAAATAAGAAAGATTTTGAATACGAAAAAATTCATTTTTATTTATAGAATTTACCTTTAAACAGAAATTTGATACCGTAAACAGAGTTTTTAAAATCGTAAACCAATTTACATCAATTTTTTCAAATAGATTTGAACTATAGAAGTGGACTTGAACATTGCAAGTAACTATTTAGTTTTTATGGGATTTGAAACTGTGGAATCTGAATTTAAGTGAAAACATTCAATTTTATTTGTAAAAGAATGTTTAACCGTTTCTTGGAACGAAAATGTTAACAAGCTGTTTCTATATATATTCTGCTCTTACATCTCGAGCTATGCATTGTATTGAATACACCATCTTACCGTTGTTGATTAGTTAGTTAGTCAGCGTAGGAAAATGATATAAAGAACAAGAATGTTGTCAGTGATAAAGGAACGCTAAACCAATTCAGGCATAACTTCAATTTCATCTTAAAAATAAGGTCTCATAAATTGGCTAACTTAGACAGTTGAATATTTAACATGCATTATTTTGAAGACACGAATGAGAATAATTATGGGAATGTTTCCTCTACTGCTGCTTAACTTACATCAATAATATAGAATGTTAGTGATATTACCGAAACGGCTAAGAATATGAATACAAATTACGTGAATACTGAGAATACCGGTAACTTATATTATTATTGCATTAGTGGGGAGTTATTATATTCACGACAAAGTGCTAAAATTGAGAATCTTTTAAATTGTGTTTGGACTCAGTTAAGTGCTTGTACAATTATGATAATCGAAAGTTTATGACTATGTGTTAGTTTTGATTTAAATTGAATAGTTTGATTGGGATATATAAATCGTGATTCTAAACAACAAATAATAGTGTTAATTAAGAATGATGGTTATTCATGAAGATTCGATAAAAATTAATCAAGGCAAAAATATTAGTAAATAAGAGTGAAACATCAACGATAACAAGAAACGGCGGTAGCGAACAAGTTGCTTCATATTACACGTTTTTATAATGATATCTGATTCGGTAACATTAGTTTCAAATGCAACAGGAACTTTTCTTAAAGAGATGTTGGAAAATGGTAATGAAATTGGGCTCAAGTTTCCCCAATGTGAAATTAAAGAGTTAATTGCTCTTAATGATATAATTAATTATGAAATTGAAGTCTTAAGAAAATTAGAAATGTTATCTTACATTTCAACTTTCGTTGTCTGACCTTTTGTAGGGCATGGTGTTATGTAAATACCTTCATTGTTGTATTACGTCCTAGATGTTGCAGTAAACTTGATTCTATATTATTTATTGAAAATAAGAACGAGTATATAATACAATGCAAACTGGAAGCTAAATTTATATCTTATATTTATAATATAATAGTTTGCGAAAGAATAAATCACCATAATGCTATATTATTGAATAACTACATTGGTATAACAACTATCTTATTGAATTATTTAGAGATTCATTTTAGTTTAATTTTAAAATTAATTTTAATATAAGATAATGATAATGATAACTGTAAGACATAAACAACATTTCTGTATACGTGAAAAAAACGTTTTAAAAAGATTTGAATCTTCCATTTTTTCTTTCATTAGAAAACAAACATATATTGTCAAACAGGCATTATGATTACAAAAAAATTTAGAATATATAGTAATAGTAAACTACAGAAATAACGCAACAAAATTAATGAAAATAAAAGGTTTTACATGTAAATATGTTTGTTATCTAAAATAATTATCATGATGACTTGTAACAACATGCGAGAAGGAAGCACTAGTTCAAGAAAAAGAGGCAGAGGTTTTGTGAACAGTTTAATTAATAAATAGCTATTGAAATACATTTTCATGGATATAGTTTCTGTGGACTAGGTACTAAATTAGAGAAACTTCTGAAACGCCAGGATAAAGCAATCAATCAATTAGATGAAGACTGTAAATTACATGACATAACGTATAGGGACAGTAATAACTTAAGTGATCGTCATTGGGCAGATAAAATAATACAAGAAAGGGCGAGGAAACGTGTCAAGTCAAAGCCGCTTCTATTGGTCAAAATGCTGCTGCATTTTCTGTTATCAAAATTATGAATGTAATGCGAAAAATATGAATGGGGTTCAAAAAGTTTAAAAACAGCAAGAAGTTACGTAGAAGAATGAGAAAGATAAATCAAAGTAGAAGTGGTAAATTAATGAAAGCTAGATCTAAAATTCTTAAAAATATTAAGTTAGCATTCCGCGAACTACAAATGTTAGTGGTAAAGAAACTTCTAGTTTAATAAAAACAACTCTAAATATTTCTCAAGCTGTAATTAAAGAATCAGGTAGAAGACAAAAGATACAAATACCTTATGTTGTGCCATTACCTGAAACAGGTGGAATAATTCCATTAATACGAGGGTGACTCAAATATAAACGGTAATTTTGCTCCTGACGGCAGCAAGCACGTCTGGACCGGGTGTAACTGTGAGCGATTGCTGTTTGGTTTATTAGTTAGCAGCAGCGCTATTCTGTTGCCAGTACTGCCATGACCGAGCAAGAGGTACATCCGTATGTTGCACAACGCATCGTCATAAAATTTTTACCAATGAAGGCGTTAAACCTTCTGAAATTTTTACTTGTTTGCAGGCACAGTTTGGGGACATCACACTGTCACAGAATCGAGTGAATACGTGGGACAGAGAATACACGGGTGAGCGAGAACGTGTCGAAAACAGAAGTCACCGTCAACGTCCACGGTCAAATCCTACAGATGGCAACAGCAGTGCCGTTAGGGAATTTATTGAACTTAATCGTCGGTTAACTGTTCAAGAAATCTCGTCAGAAATTGGTATCAGCTATGGGAGTGTTCAATTCGCAATCAGACCAATTGGCTTCAGAAAAATGAGCGCTCGATAGGTTTCGAGGTTGTTGACCGAAGATTAAAAACAAGTCAGTTTGGAGATCACTAAGAGATTTCTGAATTGATTTCAACAAGAAGATGAGGAGTTTTTGAGGCGCATCGTCACATGTGATCGGACGTGGGTTCATCATGACACTCCCGAATCGAAAATGGCGAGTAAAGAGCGGTGAAGGAAGGATGAAGTCTATCCAGTGAAAGCTAAAACTCGTCTCTCAGACGTAAAAGCCTTTGCAACAATTTTTTTGACTCACGTGGGGTTTTACTCATTGATTTTCTTCAAGATCAACGAACAGTGAATGTGGCTTACTATCTCTAGTTGCTATAGTTAGCAAAAACCGCCTAGGGAAACAAAAGACGTGATATGCCCATTAGAGATGTCATCCTTCTCCATAAGGCTTCACACCGCGTTGTTGCCAAGAGATAAATTGGAAGAAATAGGCTGGGAAACCATCGAACACCCTCCCTAAAGTCCAGATTTGCCCCATTGTAACCACTTTTCTTCGCGCCTCTGAATGAATCACTTGGTGGACAACGTTTTGAAAGCAAGGAAGATGTAAAGGAACACGTACAAAATTGGTTGAAAGCACGCCTTCGATCTTTTTATGAACAGGGAATATTAAAACTTCCAAGTCGGTGGCAAAAGCGTGTAGATAACGCAGGAAACTACACTGAGAAGCGTTGAAGGTATAGTTTGTGTATAATATTATTCAATAAATATATTTTTAGAAATTACCGTTTATATTTGATTCACCCTCGTACCTTAATTAGCAAAACTTTCTGCACTCGGTGTTAATTTTCTGTGCAGCTGAAATTACTAAAGCTGTAAATGATTCGAAGAATGCAAAAAAGCTTCAAGAGTTGTCCAGTAGACAAAATAGAATGATGGAAGCAATCGCTATAGGAGCGAAAGGATCCGTTTATTATTTAAAACCATATAGGATGGGACCGGCATTATACTTAAAACCTTATAAAGCAGCTTTAAAAACTAGAAAAGTAATCCCTGAAAGCATTAACTGACGCAGATGAGAAAGTTTTTAAAGAAACGTATTTCAAACTTTAGAGGTATTTTTAGGCGTGACAAGTTACCAACTCTGCAAAACCGAAAATGTGCTTCAGACGAATGCATACTATGAATTTCTTGTCCTGATTATTTACTAAATGTTGTACGTTACATAACGTTTGATTACACTTGTCAAGCCTGGTAATCTGCATACGTCTATTTTATGTCCAGCTATCTCATGTATTTCTTCAAACAGGAAACACGGTCAGTTATTTGTTCAGTAAACGCATTGTTTTCAGCAGTTGCTCCTAGATCATCATCAACTTTAATTTATTCTTCTATATAAATGTAGCTGTTGCTTAGGTCTAGATGTATACCTTCAAAAATGTTACTTTTATTTAGTTCTGTTGGAAGTGTCTGTTACTATTGTTACTATTCTACTATTCAACTCAGAATAATTGCACTTCTGTTGCTTTGAACTGAAACCATGTTTCATATCTACAGCTATACAATGCAGTAAATGCTTCATTGAGAGTTCAAAATGCTTTAAATTTCCTTATATTCCTTCTTTATATCGCCAATACTCTGCTTGATTGCTTCAGTTACGTAAAATTTATTTCTAGTATCCAAATCTAGGGCTGATTTCCCCGCATTAGTTAAAGTTTTATTTTGTAAGTCGAAATTGCTGTTAGTTAGTTTGTATTCTACACCTGGTTTGTCCTTTACCGATATCCTAGATACCCTGTTGTTTAGAATCCTACCGAAGTTGACACTGTCTATTATGAAACTGCTTAAATGTAGTTTACTCTAATTTACTCTATATCGATAGTTATTATTGAGAAAAAGAGCTTGTTCTTTAGATGTAGGCATTCCTTCGATATAGCCGTCTTCATACAATTCTTCCAATATCGCCAAAATTTCTTTTCGGTATAAGATATGTCCGGCAAACTTATGTTGTAATAGTTTAAAATTTTATTGTTTGAACTTAAACACAGATGCATAAAGTGGTTTGCACACCATTTTGAATTTGATATTGAATTTGTATTCTAACATACGCATTTCGTACTGATACAGCACATAAACTAGTAAGTAGTCTTACACTTTGAATAAAAATTGAAAACTAACGTAATATACTTATTATATAGATATAATTCCATTTACTTCGCTAGTTAGGGGACTGTAAACAGTAATCCATTGAGCATTCTTCAAAGTGTTGCTCAGACTTAATTTCTAACTTGACGTCAATAGCCAAATTCTTAAAACTTTCGTTTTGCGTGGAGCAGTCAATTACAAAGACAGGACATGGTCTAAATTGATTATAATCAAACGCGGGATTGACTATTTCCCTATCGTAGTAACAGCTTGAAAGCTTAGATAATTGAGTTAGGCTTGCGAATATTCGTCTCCGCTGCTGTTCAATCGTATGTGCTCATACGGGTATTTTTCGCAATTTAAATGTGGAGCTAGATTTGCAACGTTAAGATATTGAAATTTAGACACGTCGGCGTTCCTATTAGACTTTTGATTCTTTTAGAAACGGACCAGGATTCATCGCGGATTTTGCAGTCCAAGCGAAGTCTTTATGGGGCAAATATCGCTTTTAGTTTTCTTCAATGTAGGTCACTCCTGCAGTTTCCATTGTTTGAAGGGCATCGAAATGATTAAATTTGTGCGAAGTGACTAAAGCAGTTTAACATTCGACTGATCGTTTATCGATATATGAACGATTCTCCAGCAGATGCTAGTTAACGTGATGTTACAATTTACATTTGCGCTCTTGTAAGTATCTATGTGTGATCTTGCTCTGACCGAAATTTACTCCTATAGCATGTGAATAATCGCACGCTTGTAGTTCTCTGCAAATCCGAAAATATACTTTCACGGAATACACGCTATAAATTTCTTCCCCTGATTATCTACA
This sequence comes from Phrixothrix hirtus, assembly GCA_024586415.1. Lineage (NCBI taxonomy): Eukaryota > Metazoa > Arthropoda > Insecta > Coleoptera > Phengodidae > Phrixothrix > Phrixothrix hirtus. Next base: position 8,029 of record JAHWXV010641892.1, read on the forward strand.
ACATATTGCACTTGCGATAGCCCTAGATTTTCTTGCGTCACTCATGCCGCTAAAGCCAAAGAATGATCGTCACTAAGAGTGTAAGTTCCGTTACCTTTTATTGCTCTCGTCACGCCTGATAATCTGCATACGTTCACATTCTGTCCGGCAAGATCATAACGAATATCTTCAAATAGGAAACAAGGAAAGTTATTCATTGAAGTAAATGCAACAGTCGGGCAGCCACGTTCATTGTTAGCTTTAATTGATACTGGTAGCTATGTGAATATCCGTTATTATATCTTGACTTTAAATTTTAATTCTTATTTAGCCCGATAGCCCATGGGTTTTAGGACTGAACGGCAAACAAGTGTGTTTTATAATTACTAATTGATTAATCAAAACTGACACTTTTAGGCCAATCGAGGTTAAAAACTGTTTTTCGGCTAAAGATAATTTCTCTAGGTTAAATTGAGGTGTTTTCTTATCGACAGGTAAGAAGCAATTCACTAAATTAGTTGAATTAAGCTCGTTATTACTAAACGTAGGAGCCATCTTCTCATTCTCTGTCTCTCTCTTTCTCTCTAGGTTTTCGTGTATTACTGTTTTTCTAATTCAACCGTCTAGAGAACTTTTTGTTTCCAAAATCGATAAATTCGCCTCTCTTATCGATTGCGTTCAGCGTATTGTTACTTATACGATTTGTGATTACTTCCAGATATGGCGGATTAGCGGGCGTTTTATTTAGTGTAAAGCCAGGCGAGAGAGATATGTCAATTTCATATAGCGTTCGGACTCTTTCACCGTTTCTATATGCTCCATTTATTATATTGCACTCTACGTGTATGTGGGTATGTTTCAGGATTTGCGTGTTAAAATTGGAAAAATGTTTCAAGTTGGGTTTCACTATCTTTGAACTAAACTCTAGCAGGCGTGATATACTTCTTGACTGTTCAAAATCAATGCCGTATTTGCTTTCAATTACGCATTGCCCTTGTTTGCCGTTAATTGAAAGATTTGTTGAACAATGGACTGTTTAATGGGGTTAGGTTTATTCAAATATCTCTTAGTGAATTCTTTTTGTAAATAACCGTTAATTTCTACAATTTATAAGATCCATGGGGTATAGAGATTTCGTTCAGCCTTTTTCTCTTTCGGTATGCTACCGGCTACTGCTAATTCTATCTCTTCTATGTAATGTAACTTATCATTGTCCTTAGTAATATTTCATATCGAATTGCAACCATAGAAACCACCTGGAGCTAACACGTAATTTCGGTTCGCCGATAACTCATTTGCCGGGTAAAGACGATAGCTTGGAGTGTTACCTAAGCCCTTCAAACTGATCGTAATCGACATATTGACTAGGATGTTTCTAGAAATTGTTCTTTTATTTGTTATACAAAAAAAAATTAGTCGTTGTTCTTGTTGTAAGTGCCAAGTAAAATTTTGTGACATAAATGTCCACAATGGAATGTGTTAGAGTACAGCTCTCTAGGATGGTTATAATATATCTTACACAACCGAAAATAAACACTAATTTACTTGGTCGATCTTGAATCACTAAAACTTTCATAACAGTATACTTTATTGCCATTTTTACGATACGTCACTCAGTGACTGCCTGCCCCGGATTGTCTATCTAAACTAACAATTCCGATCTCTTTGAATCTAGGTCTTTTAGTCGGTAACTTATCTTGCATAAAGACACTTCTAAAGTTGGGTGTATGTTTTTTTAGAAATTTTCTCAAGTCTATGTCAGTTAAAACTCTCAGGGGTAATTTTCCTAGTTTTTTAAAGCCGATTTGTTAGGTAAAAGTAAAATGAAGTCTTATAAGGTTTTAAATACAGAACGGATCCTCTCTTACCTATAGCGAGCGCTTCCATCATTCTGTTATGTTTACTAGAATCCTCTTGCAGCTTTTCTGCGTTCTTTATATCGTTTACGGCTTGAGCAAACCCCGCTGCACCTTCACAAGTCCAGAGAATAAAGGTATCAGAAGAATTATACCATCGGTTACAGGTAGCTGTATGACGGAATGTACTTGCAAATTTTGCCTTCACCCTGACTTTAGTTACCTCTCAAGCAACATTTAGAGTTATTTTTGTTAATCTAGAAACGCCATTGCTACTAGACTTTCTACTTTTTCTTCCGCGGAACGCCAGCCTAATATTCTTCAGAATTTTACATATAAATTTCTTTAGTTTTCTACCTCCGCTTTTTCTTGTCCTTCTCGTTCTCCTGCACAACTTCGTACTCCTTTTATACTTTTTAAAACCCATGCAAGTTTTACGTTTCACATTTATAATTCCATCAACAGTTGATGCATCCGCCCTTTCACCAATAGGAGCGCCCTTTAATTTGACACGTTGCCTTTTCTTGTAATATTTTATCTGCCTGATGATAACCGTCCAATTATTGCTATCTCCATAATCTATGTCATGCAATCTGCATGCCTCATCTAACTCATAAACTCCTTTACCTTGATGTATCAGACGTTTCTCTAATTTATTATTCGAACTGCAGAAATTATATCCGGATAAATGTAATACAATCGGCAGCCTATTAAATAGACCGTTTTCAAAACCGTTACCTGTATTTCTCTTTCTCGAATTAATCTTTAGGTCTTTAGCAGTAGTAATAGTTGTTGTACTTCTTCTCTCTCTCGTTGTGAAGAAGTATTTTGCGACTATTTCACTCTAATAAACCTATTTATACTTACTATCACCATGATGGTTATATATATATATATATATATATATATATATATA
>JAHWXV010642057.1:0-10609 GCA_024586415.1 Phrixothrix hirtus
TACAGTTAAAGCTTCGACATACTTAATAAACTTAACGTTAAATTTATATACATATGTTAGAAAGAGGTACTAAATATAAAGTTTGTGAGTAACTCCGGAAATAAGTTTAGAAGTACTAATTCAATAGTGTGACAAGGACAGATAACAAGAAGGAGACAAGTTGCATATCTTTGATTGTAACTTCACTTCTATATTTATTAGTTGGGAAGGTTGTGTATTTTACAGTAATTTTCATCTATATATTTTTATAAAGAAACAGTTTTTTAAGAGCTATTTTGTATATAGGATGATACTACCTTACTTCCGATTAGTTAATCATGTGAATTTAGGCTTGCTCATGCTAATTACAGATTACGAAAGTGTAGGTTATGTTCATGTTATAATTTTTGACAAGTCTAGTAGATTTTTTTTGAAGTAGTAGCAATTTGACTTTATTAAAGTAAACACTCATTTAATTTAAAATTTTTGATCTTAGTTCATACAGATGTGAAGTGTACATCACTGCAAAGATAAAAAAATCTAACTATACCTATTACTAAATGTATAATTCATATTAAATAATTAGTTGTAAAAACATCTGTCAAAAGTTTATTTTAAATGGTAATCATGAATTGTATCAAAAGAAATAATTTGTTTTTGTAAATTACGTAATTTGATTGGCATCAAAATCAAATAAATTGTATTTTATTTAAAAAAACAAAATTGATTTATTCAGTAAAATAAAAAATAAATTGAAAAACAAATAAGTGTAATTTCTCTATCACATTTGTGTAATAGAAAATCTGTAATAAATTTTCCTTAATTAGAAATATCAACACAATAAAAGCATACTTATTTTTACTATACTTAATATCAATATTAGTAATTATTATGTGACAACTGTTTTTTCGTACGACAATTAATAATATCAAAGTTTTATTTTAAATTAAATGGTAATAAGCTTTCATATTTTCTTTCTTCAACATTTATTAATGGTGTTACTTCTGTCTTCTCAATAATAAGCGATTCTAGCGATAATTTTTTTTTAATATTCATATGAAAAATAACAATCTATCAAATTTAATTTAAAAAAAAAATGAACTACAAAGTTTTCTAGTTGGTGATTCTATAATACCCAAAAAATTTTCAAAATAATCTTATAACAGAAGCACTATAAGAACGTCCATTCTAACGGTAGTGTCGACAACCATTCTAAATATGTGAACAACTAACCCTAATATAAATTAACTCTTAATTGTATTTTCACCAATAGAATGCTCATTCTGCAACTATTAAATGTTTGGGTGCTGCTTTTAAGAATCGCAACACAATGGTATTACTTATTACTTTACAGGTAAGTTAATCCTATTTTTCGACTTACACAGACTTTATTTAATCCACCCTATTTTCAGGATTTACGATTTACCTTTTCGTTTGGTACAAGTTTCAATTGAATATGATCTTTTATGTATATTCTAATATGGTAAGAAGCTTTAATTAAAGTATTAAATTTTAATTATTCATTCCTAGTATCATTGCGAACAAATTTTGACTTACATTTATAATCGTTACGAGCCCATGGAAAATTATTCTGAGGACACAATATTTTTCTTCTACGATGTCCAATAACGTAGGCAAACTCGAATTAAGATTCCACTAGACCACTTATCGCTATAAGAATATGTATGTATAACTTTTCTTTACTACCACACTTCGCCGATGTTCTATATTGTTAATTACATGTCACATTAGGAAAATCATATCCAATATTGAATTCACAAAATTATAAACAATTCTAATCTTGCTTTGAGGTAAGGTCTAAATTTACCAATCTTCCTTTGTTAATTACACTTCTTCATAATTCACAGAACTTTCCTTTTGAGTATTCTCTTTGTTGCCTCTCAAAAGTACTATCTTTGCTACATAGTGACTATTATCTTTTAACCTTGTTACTTTTTCGTATATAAAATTACTTAGATAAATGGTAATTTTTATATGTACCCTTAAACTATGCGCATTGGATATGCATAAATTCAAATTAAGCTCCTATATCATTATAGAAATTTGATATTTTCTTTTAATTAGGAGATACTGAATTATAATCTGTTATTAGGATTTTCTTTATAAACTGATAAAATGTTAATAAAAATCTGTTTTATACAATTTCAAGTATGGTGTAAGTTTGGTTACATAACTCAGCGCCCTATTTTAAGTTTAAATAAAAGTTAACGTTGTTTATGGTTTCAATCCTTTAAACTTTATTATTTAAAATGTATTATTTACACAGCCAAGTTCTAATTATACTTTTAAATATTCATTAAATCTTTAATCGTTTATCGACCTTTTTTTAAATTTCAGCTTTAATATAATAATCAAATTTTCACTTTGTATATTGCCATGCAGACAACATGGCTATACATATGTGCTTACATGTAAGCACAAGATCCTAAGTTCGAGCCTCAGACGAGGCAAAAAATTTTTAATATGTATAAAAAATACGTGTCTTAAAATTTACAATCTCAAATAGAGAAATTTAAAAAAATGACTTCATATATATATATATATATATATATTATATTTATTTATATTTTATTAAATTACTTGGTATCGGCATAAAATAAAAATTCAAATTCAAATATCTCGTTTATGGTTATAAAAATTTTCACGACCTAAAATTGTGACATTGACAGAAGTAAATTGTAAACACCAAGGTAACTAAAAACTATACAACAATGAAGAGGATAACATATACATAAAATATAATAGTTATTACCGAAATCTTAAATTACAAAAACTAATTAATGAAAAGTAAGGATTTGAATGAAAGTTAGCAACCGATTTAATACTCATCACTTTATCAATTTTTTTAATGTACAACATTTCCAAAAAAGCTTTTCCTTATAATTTTTTGAATGGTCTAAAGTCTCGATATCACTAAAGTTAGTGTTATGGTCATTGTTATTTGAATGAATGGCGAGAGCACATCTTCTTTTGTTGAGTTTGCAATCACCTTGACGTTGACCTTGACCTAAATTGATGTTCGCAAGAAATACAATTAATTTTATAAAGATTTTGGGGTATTGTCCTTTAAATTCGAAAATAAATTACTAACTCTATTAAAATAACAGTCTACAATTTTTAAGTTACTAATATTTCTGAAAACTTTCTTAATTTTGAAACTAATTTGCGGTATGTAAGAAAGTCTTTTATAAATTAAATTAATGTCTTGATTATTAGTCTTTGTACTAACACTGTAATTAAAAATTACCTATCTGATTAATAGAATTCTTAGGATAATTATTGCTAATCAAAATTTTGAATAACTTATGTAAGTTATGATTCAATAGAGATGGATGTATAATTTTCATAATTCTATTTTTTAATCCTAAAATAAGGTTGCTCCTAATATGTAGAGGATGATTTGAAAGATAATTCAAAAATCTACCTGAACTGGTAGATTTTATGAACCAATCAATAATGATTTTATTATTGTAATCTCTGATAACACTAGTATCCAAAAAGAGAACTATTATTATTTTCTAGTTATATGGTAAATCTAATATTTGAATTATAAGAGTAAAAAATGTTCGTGGTATTATCAATTTTGCAGCAGGACAAGCACAAATCAAATCATCAACATATCTTTTTATAATTGATAATTTAAAATTAAAAAGGCATTCTAAAATTAAATCATCAAGACAAATTTGATCTAAAGTTGGGCTTAAAGGACTATCCATTAGCGTACTTAAAACTTACAAATAAGATCTATCTTTAAAAACAAATAAAAACTATCAAAACTAATTTGATTAGTTTAAGAAACTCGTTTAAACTAATTTTGCAATAAAGTTTAATGATATTCCAACGTTTAGTAATAATATTTATAACAAGATCTAAATGCATATTGGTAAATAAAGCAACTATATCTAAAGAAAGAAGAACATGGTCATTAGGTAGTTGAAAATCATTACACATATTTGCAGATCTAAAAGAATCCATTAAAGTTAAACATGTAATAATGTAATTGTGCTACAGAATGATGTACTAATAGATTATTATTAATACTAGTTGCAAATGTGGCAGATTTTAAACAAGGATGAATTACAGAAAATATGTTTTGTACCAAATGATGAAATAAAATGGAACATATTGGAAAGAATAAATTATTCTTAGGTTAAAGCTTTAAATAAATAGCTTTGGAATCAAAGAATAGTTTAACATCGAGGATCGTTTTATATGCCGAGTATAAAAACGATAAATTTTGTTTCTTTGATGAATATTTATATTAGAAAACGGGTAATTCCCCAATCTCAGTTCGTGTTATACAAACTACATTAGGTAAACGCATGAAATGTACCTTGAAAATTGGACTCCGTTTTATACACAGGTCATCTTATACGTTGGTTTATAGGCTAAAATAACCATCAAGGTACCCAACTGCGTAATCTACAACTTATTAACACAATTTGCCAGATTTACACACGATGTCTTGTTAATTTCAGCATCGGTGTCGACGACTGCGGTTTATTGTTTCTAGAAGATACTCATATAACTAAGATCCGAAATTTTTCAGTATTGTTTTTAATGGTTAAACTTTGCTTCTTATCTATAACATCTTCTATAAATCTCAAGTTTCGTACTCCAACGGAGGATATGTAAACGCGATATTATCATGGAACTATAATGATGTTACAGTAGATTTTAAAGTTTTGAGAATTTGTTGTTAATTAGGTCCGATTTAAGCAAAATATACCTACTATATTCAGACTCAAGCAAATTGAACTTTTATAGTTTTACTAGAAAGCTAAGTATATGGTGTCCTTCTAAGCGAGAAGTATTTTTAAATATTTACAGTCTATTGTAAATCAAGGTGATAATTTCAGGCCTATTTGATACGGTCTGGGCTGAAATTCATTATTTATAGAGAATATTATACCTAAAAAGCAATCTCCAAACACTAAATGAAAATTTAAAAAACACCATTGCAAAATTAGAAATCTTGGATGGATTTTTGCTATATGTAAACAGTAACCTCAACGATAGCTTACGGGTTTCCAATAAATGGTATATTTCTATTTAACAAAAAGCTATTAAAATTTTGTCGTACTATCCATATATAAACCAATGTGTAAATATGTGGCTGCATAAGAGAAAATGCTTTAAAATTCTAGTGAGGATGAATGGAGAAAATGCGCTGCAATCCCGAAAATTAAAGACAATCAACAAAGCAAAAGAATACCAAGCAATACACTGATGGTCAATGCTTAATAAACATATGTAAATACTCTTAGACTTTGAGTTTAGCTTTGGCTATGAGATCCATTTGTTAATATGTTCATGATTATTTTTTTTAGTGAAAGCATTTTCAAGGGTAATGTCGAATTAATTATATTAATAGTATGTCGTATACCAAGGAAATAAAGTGCATGTTTTAATCCGAGAGAGAAGTTTACGCTTTGAGAGAGCGGGATTAAATTTACATTATTGCCCTTGGGACTAAAGCAAACTCTTAATCCCTTGAGAAAAAATATCGCATCTGTTATGTGGGGCTTTAGTCCCGGGCGTACCAAAACGTCCTTATTTATCTCCAGTAACGTAGAATAATTTATTTACAAGTATTAAACTTAAGATTTATTTTAGAATAGGTATTAATCTTCTTATCTAGATTTATCTATGACGTATTGCAAAGAAGATTCTTAAGAAAAGTCAACTAAATGAATCAAAACTGTTATTTATATAGAAATGTGATATTCTTAAATATTTCGAAATACTAAAGAATGAAATTACACAGAATTCTGATTCTACAAATTCCAATACCATGATTCATTGGTGTGACCATGGATTTATTTAAGTATCTGTTGCAGAACAAGGTCATTTAAGGTTATATAATTTGTTTTAGCCCGATGGAGCCTACAGGAATGTTCCAGAAACGCCTTTGTTATACTGCCCCTCCTTGATACTGTTACGTTCCATGACAGAATCTTTGCAGTTAGTTCCTGCGATAGTCATGTCTTTGTTAGCATATGACAGAATCTGTCCTACGATCCATACTTGCAACCCTATTTTTTGAAGAAGTGACAGCTCACAGATTTAACTCTTGGCCGAGTTCTTCTTGGATTCCAACTACGTACCAGGATCTTGATACCGGCTTCATGAAACAATACCTCTAACATGTTACGTACCATGTTCTAATCAAGCCGGTCTAACCCGCAATATTGCTGTGATATAGGTGACTTTCTGTAACACTCATACACATTTGCTTTCTTAGGTTCAATAACACCTTCAAAAAGCCTTCAGAACTTGGGTGCTGCTTTCGTGGTGAGGTCATAAATGCTTCGCATATTTTGGAGATGACGGCGCAATAGGTGGCATAGCTTCGTAGTTTCTGGCCTTCACTGTTGTAAAGGTATTTGCAAAAGTATTGTATGGCTTTTGTCGTCGTTAGCAATTATTTGCGCCCAACACAGTAGTTCCTTTCAAGGTTAGATAACACAGCTGAAATATCCAATTACTTGTTCCCGTCCATCTTGGATTTGCGACAGCACTGCACTGATACCTACGTGGCAGATATCGTTATTTGAGACTCATCTTCCCTCCAGTCTATGATAGCTGACTATCCTTGCCAAGTTTCTTTTATGTGTTTTAAATAATTCCTGGTATCTATTTCTCTATAAAGGCGCTTGGTTTTCTTCTTTGGTAAGTTTTGTAAGCGGTCCTTGCTTGTAAATCCACGTAAAAATTAACGCTAGCAAGTGCAAAGGAGCTTCCTAGTTCATATGTATCCTTTGGTTGTAATAATTCTTGTACAGATTGAGTTATGTCCGGGTTAGCGACCGCGCCATTTTCAGAAACCATATGACCGAAGTAATTCACATCATTTTAAAGCAAGTTGAGCTTTTTCGGATTATGCCACAAATGTGAACTGCGTAGTCTTTGAAACATAATTTTATCATATTTTATGTGTTGAACGAAGGACTTTTTGATAACTATGACATCGTTCAAATAAACTAACACATTTTCCACAGCAACCCTCTTAAACAAACTAGTATTTGGAAAGCTTCTGGCTTATTTTACAGGTCCAAAGATATCATTGTGAATTACCTAAGACTAAAGCTAATGGAGAATTCCGTACTTTCCTACTTTTCATGTCTAAAGTCGATAACGATTCGTAGCCAGAAAACGTATCCAAAGTATCGTCAATTCTGGGCAGGTGTTAACTATTCTACTTGGGCACACTCAAGCGTGCCGATATCCACATATAATCTAGTGCTATCACCTTTCATTTTAACAAGTAGAACTACTGGTGCCTAATGATTGCTGGACGACTCCATAATCTCTGCGTGGGCCATGTCTTTACTTAATTATCCTTCGTCTGCTTCTCGTTTGAATGCAGGCGGACTCGTTGATCGCTGAATTATTGATTGGAATTCTTCCGCAGATAATTACTAGTTTTATGCGTCACCAGGTTTGTTCTTCGCTTTAAACCCTCATCAGTATCAAATAAGTCGGCATCATGTTGGAACAATTCATTGAGTTTGCTCTGTTGCTCACGGAATAAATTATTGTCTTAGTATTCGAGTGAAACGCGCAGATTAGGAAAATGTCTTACAAGTAAAACCTTCTCAGAGATTTACGCAGTATGAAAATCGGATGAGATAGTTGTATACATTAGTAGTTCGGTGCCTTTCTTTACAGACATTTGGAAGGTGTTCATATGCATCACAAGAATAGGTGTTGTTTCTTTGGCTTCGAACCACACTCTTGGTTACTTAGTTATATATCTCGTTGGTTTATGGGGTTCCCATGCATCCTGGCCAGTAGCCTATATCAGGTTAGCCCATCACTACTGCTTCGATTCTAAGCGGTAAGGTCGCCTCTGTTAGAATGATTTTTATTTCAGCTTAATGGGTATCTCAGCGTCATCAACTACTATAATGACATTCTTCAACTCTAAAGCTTAATCAAGCAGAAACACTGGATCCATACTCAATATGACGTTTTATACAATATTTGTTACTATCACGCGATGCGTTCACAACCGATTGCAATATCTGAAATTATTTCAGCACTGTTACCCGCAGATGTGCGTAATCTAGCTGAAATGGCATTAATATGCCATTGTATCAATCTTTGGTATCACTATTGCCTTCATTGCTATCGTATCGAGGAGTATTTGGTAATTCTTCCCTGCGATTGTTCCATTAATGTAAAAGCTATCCGGTACACGTTTTAACAGTACCACTAAAATAGCGACTTCTGGGATATGGTAGCATAGATTGTTTCAGGTTTTTATGTTGATTTGCAATAGCAGCAAAACTGCTCACAGTCTCTTGAAATTTTACTGCACTTCCAGCGTCGTCGTATACGACGTCATGTCAGAAACCTCTCATACATGTTCTCAACTCCTTCGTTCACTTCTTTAACTGCACATGCGCCACTATGAATCTTAAATGCCTATGTGGTCACTTCGTACTCCAGTGCGTACGCCAATGCAATACCTAGGTAACCTAGACTTAGTAACTTAAGTGCCTGCTGTGAATTCCGCACCCTTTCCACAAATGTTTCCACCATAATTTGTTTAAAAAGGTTTCTAAAGCCCTTATGTGTACTAATCTCAATACCTGTGCTAATTCGGCATCATATTTCTGGAGGATCTCTCCAATTTACTACATCGGATTCCTTAGTTGGTCACAGTAGTACTGTTGCAGATGTTTGGAATTTCTAGTTATGAAACGAGATAACTAAAATTATTTTGCAGATCGTCTGGCATAGTTCATAGCTAGTATGTGGCCACATTGAGTCAATTTTTTCAATAGTCTAATTATTCGATGTTGCAGTTGCCACGAGCTGTTAATGGAAATTGTCCCATAACGGTTTCCCGTCATACGTGGGTGGTTTAATGTATTTTCTAGCGCTTGCCATGCCAGTCTCAGTAGCAAGTAGGTAAGGGATCTAATATGTATTGATTTTTGTTGAATGTTCATGAGAAACAAAAAACCCCTCCTTTGTAGGCATACTGAGTTCTTTATTTACGGTAAGGAGGATAATCTTTGATGTAATTCATTACACTTCTTGGTTATCCCCTTGTAGGTTGTTGACATCTCATCAGCCATTTTGGTGATATGTCCGATTTCTTATTCAATCTATGCTAATTTTCTTCTGGGTGATGGTAACTGCTTTCATAATTTCATCTTACTATTTAACTTGGCTAGACTTTCTGCTTGGAATTTATGTCGACTTGATTTCATTTCATCTTGTAATTTGCTTATTTATTTTAGTTAGAAGTTCATTTTGTCCTGCACGTTTTGCAACATTTTTATCGGCATACCTTTATCGGGACTTCTTATCACCATACACAAAGTAAATAAAACTAGCTTTAAAGTTATTAATATCCTGTAAGTACACTTTCAACATTAAACCCCTACCCTGACACCAATGCAATGAAACTAGGAAATTGCTTTAAAAGATTTTATTCGTTTTCACTAATTTACAGCTATTTATTTACACAAATACAATTTAATATTTATTTTGAGTACACTTGTAATAACCTTTTATATTTATATTTATTTATAAATGTTTTTTGACTGTAGTAAAGGAATTTAAACTGCTAGTTATATAGAAAGGTAATATTCTGGAACATTCGGGCACCTTAAAGAATAACATTATGTGGAAATCTGATGTCATAAATTTTAAATTCATGACTCATTGCTGTGACTTTAAATTTATTTAGGTACCAGTTACAGTAATGAGTTTTTCGTGATTACATCACTTATTTTAGTCCCATATAACCTGCTAGTATGCTTCGTTTCAGAAAATACAAAACCTATTTTATTTCCAAGTTTGTTATAATATTAAATTTGGTTAGTAATTCGAGGAGAATTTCAAACAACAGAATATATTTTACTTAAAGCGTACGTTTTTTGCCGTGAGAGATGGTGTGTTCGTACTACAGCAGAATTGGTATCAATTACATTGCGCTTTCAATCATCAGGACTACCTGAACTACCTGAATAATACTTTGTTAATGTTATGGAAACTATAATGAGATAGGGTTACGGGGCTAGCAAAATTTAAGAACATTCCAAAAATATACAATTTCGAAAGTTCTGCAAAATTAGCTTTTCGCAGTTTTTTATAAATTAAGGAATTGCTTGGGTTTTTCATAACTCGTATGGTTTTCGAGAAAAAGGTTAAAACCGTTTCAGTATGTATCTCTGGGAAACTTGAAAATTATCAAGTGTTCATTATATGCAAATTGTGTATTTTACAATTAGAATTACAATTTTACAATGTTGACAAACAACAATAAATGTTTCATTTAATTTATCAAACGGTACTTTGGACGTAATAAGCATTTTGATAGTTTTGATGTTATTCAGCCATACACACAGAAACGGTTTTTATTTTTTTCTCGAAAATGAAACGATTTACGTAAAACCTTGAAGGGACAAGGTCGCTCTATTTTTAATCAGTTAATTTAAGAAAAATTATCAGGAGCCAGTGGCGTATAACGTTATCCTATATATATATATCGAAGGAGCACCCATGGGTTCACCACTATCACCGGTAATTGCCAATTTATTTATGGAAGACTTGGAATGTCGGGCAATAGAAACAGCAAATTACAAACCCA
>JAHWXV010642180.1:0-10640 GCA_024586415.1 Phrixothrix hirtus
ATTTACAAAGACTAAGTAAAGCGCGCTTTCGCTCAGATAAGGGTGAAGAACCTAGCTAAATAAAATTTGAACATAAATGTTTTATAAATAAGGTTTCCAAATATTTATTGTTGACTATTAAAAGTGTATATACATAATTTAAATAAAGCTGTACATAATTTTTGACATACATTAATGTTTGATGAGTAAATAAACAAGATTACATTCATACTGTTTTAATTATTACTAAAAAGGGTTAGTAAAATATTCCAGTTAATATTAAAAATAAATTTGTACAAGTATATGAAATATACAGTATAAATTACACGTTTAATGATATTGAATGTAAAACAATCTGGCCAGAATAAAATATTTAAAGTAACCTTCGTAATTAAATAATGTTATTTATACAGTGTGCTGAATAAAAATTAAGTTGCAACTCTGTGAGTGAATGCATAAATTCCCCTTTGTTTAAATCCAAACCTCTCCTATTCATTAACAACCTCTGTACATACCCTCATTCTGTTTTATGTAATTAATTAATTAGTTTTAGCTACGCCGACTATCATATTCATTCCGAACGATTCGGATTTGATAAATAGAACGTACTCATTTCCTGCTAGTTCAGCTTCTGGACCCCTCTCCTTCTGAAACTACCTGAGGCATTTGTAAACCGACTACATACCAACAAAAAAGGCTACGATTAGCGTATATAAGTATTACATCACTTTGTGGTCGTTACAATACCAAGTCGGCATCCATTTCATATTGAAAAAATGACCAATCTATTGCACTGGTAACGCTATATATTAACTGAAAATTGGCCTTTTTGAAGTTACACCTAAGATGCGAACAATTATTGTGTTTTACTTTACTACTGGATCTACTCAACTTAAAGCTTACATTTAAAGGCGACAGATAAACCAAATCAACTTTGACAAGAAATTAGGGTTTAGTTACCACACATTCTAAATTAGTAAGTAATAAATCTAAGGTTTAGAATTTAAATATTGTTCATATAAAGCAAATTATTTGCTATCAAGCCACTAGCCGCTATCCATGATTGAGTTATTTAAATTAGTTTCAGTAAAAGCAATAATATGATAGTCATTAAATAGTACATTATCATGCAACTCACCTAATTTAGTTCGTAGACCTCCCACATTTTGGTAATATACAGAAAAAAGTTTAGTATCAAACACTCCAGAAATGTTTTTGAAGTGTATACCTTCATTTTCTTTTATATAAATGATTTCCCTATCTAGTCCGAGTTCTCCATTAAAAAATCCACCTCGTTCTCATACTGCTTTTTTCTATCACTAAAATTTATGTCTAAAGGATATAACTCTTTAGTATGATTAGGGATAGTGATTCAATTTTTCATATTTACAAAATATTCAGATTAATTACTTTGAAGTTCTAAAAATTTATTATTTATGTATTCTACGGTACGTTTAAATAGTATAAATTTATTCAATCTGCTTAGATGTACTCTACGATTAGCAGGGTTTTCACTAAATAATGCGTTAATGTCAATATAGTTAACATGAATTAATTTTTCTTCTATCACATTATTATAGAGTTGCAGATTAATGCCATAAATGAATTTCTTTAAAACAGGACGATTATTGACAAGCGGAATATATATAATTATCACGTTGGTTTTAGTTATAATGTTTTTAAATTGATCAAGCACAATTTTGTTTATTTTTTCACATTTTTAATGTCTCATTTGAGCCTGCCCAGAATATTACGTAATCTTTCTTTGTGAAATTTTTAGTTAAGTTACATGAATCCTCAATTGCCTCATTGTATTTAGCGTTTGGCTTATAGATACACTGTAAACTGAATTTATCAGAACCAAGTAACGATTGCAATATACCTGCACTATCCCGTCATTTGCTATCACTTAGCAGTAGTACTTTAGACTTAATTGATTGTTTTACGTTAGTGGTTTTTAATGCACTGATTTTCCTCGGCATTTGGTACGAATTTACATTACGAGTATCCTCTTCATTCTTACTAATAACAGCTACGTCTGAGCATGTAGTATTAACACATTTTATATGATTATTATTGACGTTCTGTTGATAATTACTGTTAGAGGTTTTAGAAACAGTAGCAGTATTTTTATTTGCATTATTTGCACGATGAATGTCTTTTTTGATAGCAATAATATCTTTGCAGCTTTGGCGATAATATTTAATCAAATGCTGTAGTGTATTTTGTAGATACGCAATTTTATTTTCTAAATGTTTTATTTTCGCCTGATAACTATTTATGTATTTTTTACTTTTACATTTATCAGTACATTTCGCCCATTTTAATGTTTAATCTGTGTCACTAATTAAATTTGAGTTTAGAAAGCCTTCCTCGATGTGACTACTATTTAAAGTAGTTTTCAAGTGACTAAGTCGACCTTAGTTACTTTACAGGACAAACTACGCTTTTTTAACTCAGCTTTTAAATCAATCACATACTTTTAGCTTAGAAATGCTCTTCATCATTCTTGAATATTTTATTTAAAAATTTACACAGTATAAACATATAAAGTTCAATTCGTTCAAAATATAAAACACGTCCGTCACCTTCAACAGACCACAACCCCAAAAAAAAAATAGAAATAGTAGTCAGACATACCTTAAAGTTATCCTCAACCATTTCTGTGTAGATTTACTTTTTCAGAATGTTGTTTCAATTTTTTAAAGCAATACCCAACAGTTTCACAAAGTTGTGCACTCATTCAAAAAATAACGGAAACCCGCTTATTATCCTTTGGCAAGCTATGGAATTATCTGTCGTAACTCCATCACTCTTTCTCAGTCTATTTGTATTTTTACTCACTTCATCAGCTAGTGCTATTGCTACAGCCAGTTACTTCCTCGCTACTACTTTCACTCATTTTCAATTGCTTCATTTATTATACCAACTTTATATACAATTTGCAATAGTACAGGTTGTTATAAAATGATTCAATTTGGTGTTGTTTTAGGTGTTGTGTTAAAAATTGTTACGAATAGGGTCACCCTATATATAACTAATTCTTTGTTTTAGACGTTTTTAAATTATACTACTGATTTCGGTTAAAAAATTAAAAATTTAGTTGCAAAATAGAAAAGATCATGTAAAAATAATACTAACATAAAAATTTTAGCGAATGTTTACTGGTATAATGACAGACACCGCTTAGTAAATTAAGAAAAACAAAATATATTTAAATATTTCTTTTAATTGGTTCAACATTGAGAGAACATGAGAACGGTTGCGGGTACCGTCTCTTTTCTCCTTGTAAGTACGCATTCATACGTAGCGACCCTTCAAGTTACTTCTTCCCAGAGTAAATGTGGTTGGACGTAATAAATGTAACTATATTCTATCGAGTGATCAACTAAACGATTCCATGGAAATTTTGATTACCTAAGTTTTAAGGGCTTATAAGATGTTGGAAATTATGAACATCTACTTCGCTGCCTTGGCGCAACTAGGCGTTGAAGTTTTTAATTCAGGATTTTGTTTGTTCATATCTATATCCCCCTTGAAGACATCTCAAGGTGGTTACTTCACATCTGCCAATCATTTAAGGATTTTTATTGCAACATGATACTGGTCATGAGGTAATCTACTTAAGACATATAACAGCTTTGAGACACTTAATATAATACTTAAAATTATTATTGTATGGTTTACATTTTAATACCGAAAGCGGATGATTGGTAGTTTGTACATTATTTGTATTCATACCGTTAACTGCCTTACTCCTTTTACGAGTAATTGCTTCACAAATAACGTTTAATACGTGGCAATTTGTTCGGCAACTATCACAGTATTCAAATGTTTAGCTTATGTTGCATGTCACTGTTTATGAAGTGCGAATTAATAACTTTTAGTCGAGAGGGCGTAAATAGCCACGATAAAATAAAATCCATTCTAAGCGCAATAAGACTTGATTTGCACTTTTCTCTCAAAGATACAGAGTAATGGGTTCAGAGATTATGTTTACCCGCCTCGCAATTCAAGAATCTCTTTTGTCATAGTAAAATTAATAAAGGTATTTATTTTCAATGACAGATATATTGAATAAAACTGAAAAATATAAACATGTATGAAATTTCAAACCTATTTCTAATTTAATACAAAGTTTTATTAGGTGTATTCGTAGAGCAATTTCAAACTAGTCAGAGCCAATAAAATTCAACGAGAACAATTTTCTGACTGAATTCAACTAATTTCATTGGCTTTAACTGGTTAAAAATTGTTCTATGGGCAAGGCTATAATGAATTTAAGTCAACCCGGACTTGTTTTGAAGGAAAAACAATTTTTTATTAATATTAGATATTAGATATATAACAGGTTCGTGGTAATACTTCGTTTAAATCTTACAACGCAATACTACAAAACTTCTTAAAAATAATTATCTATTCCTTGTTGTAAATGGATTTATTTACTGACAACTAAAATTAAAATTGTCCACGTAATTTAATTACATTATATAACATTTATATAATTTATATAATATTTATATAATAATTTATATAATTATATTTACACGCGACTTACGATTTTGTCTATCGTCGAATGGTAGACAGGCTTTTGTTGAATAATTTCCTAGCGACATCAACTTGCGATGCTTCCAGGCGGTATTAGGAAGTTGGTAGTTATTTACCTCTAGAGTAATTTATGCGTTTAGACCATTTATGGTAAAATACTTTGTGGAACATCTTTGACGTTAACTTGATTCTTGTGTACACACGCCACTTGTAAGTGATTTTACTTTAATCACTTGTATCTCAACGAAAAATACGCTGCTTACCTCCAAGTTTGCCCTTTTATACATTTCTGTCGTTGTTATGAAAACTATTTCTTATATCCTAATTTTCCAATTGGAATTGTACATATAAAGCTACACCTTTGTAACTTATTTCTTAGATTTTTAATATGTTCGTTTAAATTCTCACCTTGGGATTTTAATCATTTTACAACTTTTCTGTGAATTTATTTTGTTAGGACATCATTTGTGATTACTAATAGATGTTTCTACTTTTAATTTTAAAAAGTTTTGGGATATAAGAGATGCATTACATTGATGGAAATAATTTTCTTGGAGCTACAACTTAGTTATATACATAAGTGCTGGGTATAGCCTTACTCAAGTAAATTTCCATAAAAAATGTATGTTATTTTTCTAACTCGAATGCAAATCATTTTTATATTTAAAATGTCGTGCACTAAATATTGCCCTCCTCGGAAGTTATGTTCTACGGTAAAGTTTTTATACTAACTTGTCCTGGTGACTTGATTTTTATTTACAATTGTGGAGAAAGCTGTGTTACCTTGCAATTTCTGTACGCAATAAGCAATCAACCTTGCACGTATGTAATCCTGGTCTCTGTACTATTTAGTAATCAAAGGCTTCCAAGATAAAGCGCCATCTAGTCAATTTCGCGTTATAAGCCACTGCCTTATGGAAATATGTAAGAGCACCGAGTCTGTTATTACTTTTACGTTATTGCATAAGTATATTTGGAACTTATTTAACTCGTAAATGATTATGAGTAGTTCTAATACCTAGGCAAAATTGGTAGTCTGCATGTATTTTAAACACAATTAACCATAGCAGGTTGCTGTCCTCAGTTTATGGAAGAATTGATGAAACTGCGAATGAAAACGCATTCGTTTCTAGTACAAACTCCGTATCGTAGCGGGATGCTATTAAAACTGAGGCGTTGTTCAGGACTTGTTCTGATTTTTTTATTCAATGAAAAAATTCGGGAGGTAATTTTTTAAATTAATAATCCTCTTTCAGGCAAATTGTTAATGGCTTCCTTAGTTTGGCATAATTTTTTATGTAATGTTAATAGAAACCCACCATAGGAACAGTTCCAATTCTTTCTTGTTTTTTTTGGTACAGACTATTTTCGTATTTCCCAGATTTTCTCTAACTAGCGTTATATTGTTCCTACTTTTACTGATTCTCCGACACTACCTTGTACTCGCTTTATTATTAGGCCTACAATTTTAATGCGATGTTATACATCGCATAGATATCTTATAACGTAATTTGATATTGTCACTATTTATTGCTACGCCACCTTTATAAGCGTATTTTCTGTTTCACTAAGTACTACAACCAATAGGCTCTGAAATGTAAATGGGGAATTTCATAGTCCCATAGGCACACGCGTCCAAGTGAAGGTTCCTTCTGTAGTAATGATTTCCAAGTATTTTAGCTATCTTTGGCTACCGGTACATGGAAGAACCCCATACTCATAGCAAACAAAGTGATGATCCTTGCTGCTGCAATGTTTTTTACTAATTTCTCCATACATGATTTTTTTATTTATTTGGCAGTTTTAATATTTAAGATTTTATGATTTATGCAGCACCGATCATCCTTTTGTATATAAAATAATGATACTATTACAACTCTATGTTATCCTTAACCCTGATAATTTATTTATTACAGTTTTATTTGGTTCTCTCCCATTAGTTCTATTTTAAAATTTGCAAGATGTGTCTTGCTTGGGAGTTTAATAAATCCATCTTTGTTTTCTAAAGTAGGACCTCTTATTTTATTTCTGTGCTCCTGTACCACATCAAATTTTTCTATCTGAAGCAATAATTCGCTAAGGAAACTTTGTCCATTTTAAGTGCGAACTTAGATATCTTATCTTCGTAGCTGTTTGGGGGATTTAACTAATGATACAAAATGATGTGGTCGTTGTACGTAAGGTTTTAATATAGTCGAATGAAAGATTTCGTGTCGATTTTTATTTATCTTTATTTGCTAATTTACTTTTCTAAGATATCTAGATTGGCTTTAATTTAAATTTAATTAGAGGCCTGATTTATCATTTCTTGCTTGTGATTTGTTCTTCCAATATTTATTAAGATTTTAGCGTTTGAACATCGGGAATTGATATTTTTTATGGGTGTAAACCGTTTCCAGATTTTTCGAATATTTTTAGCTGATTCGCTCGATAGACGTATGATCTAGCAAATATGCCTTGAGAACTTTGGGCAAATTTTCATAAAATTGCTTAAACATATTCCTTGTTTTACATACAGATTGAATAGATATTACAACATAAATCGGGATATTGCAGGGGAAAAGTGAAGGCCAGCTAGAGTTAAGAGAAAGGGGTACGTTCGCTCATTAACGGATAATTTTATTTAATAATCCACCTAGTTCTAAGTCGGGAAATAATTCAAAATTATTATGGCGCGACTAGATTTATACCAACAACACTGGTAGATCAAAACCGGAACCTTTCACCAGTATCATGTAAAGGAATTACATACTTACTAAAGAAAATGGCAAACAACTGGCATGCCAATGCGTAAAGGCTAAACAAAGCACAGCTGTTTCAACTTATCCCATTCCGTTTTCAACTACTGGTTCACAAATCTCACATAACAGAAGTGTTGCCACAATTTTTAATCCAAACTTTACAAATAGAAAATTACTACTAAAAAATATCAGCCTCATTTGGTGTAGTGGATAGCATATTTACCTCGGTGCAAACTCGATCGAAGTAGATAAACTTTTAAACGAAAAAAATTTGAAAACTTGCCTCGTTCTTTTATAGGAATGGTAAATCGTAGACCAGTGTATGAGTGATGTTTGGAATGCTAAAATTCCTTACTGGGAGTGAAACTCTCCGGAATTTAGCAAAACTTTAGCGATCATAGTGAAATGAGCAGAGCGGTTGAAGTCAAAGGGATCAAGGGAATTTACACATCTCGAAGCCTCAGCTACAAAACGAATTACTAAAACTTATTAGCTTATGTTATAATATGATAACTTTAATTTCTATAAAATAAATAATACATCCGTGAAACTAGCTGTAACTGTCTCAATAAACTTCTTTATATTAATATTTAGAAACTCCTTTAGATTTGAAGTTATAGGAAATAACATCGAGTAGCTCTCAAGAATATTGTAGCTCTTAGTATTATCATCAGATAAAAAGTCCTGCAGTTAAAATTCTAACTAATTCATCTTCCTTTGTTAAGGAGAAAATGAAATTGAGGGAGTAAATTCAGAACTAAGATCGGAATTAGCATATCTGTCCAATACCAAACTTTAAATGAAAGTTGCGAGATGAAAATTCTTAATATTAAAAGTCCACTTGGCTTGATTCATCATAATTACGTTTTTAATTCCTTAAGGGGCACTATTAAATATAGTTAAATAGCGAATAACAACTTATATATTTTTATAAAGGGCAATAAATACGATTCTTAAAATATAACATTCTCCTTATCTTGCTAATAGCATTGATTTTAAAATCAATGGTAATGGTTATATGAATACAAAGATTCATTAGTAAGTAGTGTTGAAGCAGCTCTTGTAACAATAGGATTAGAAAGCATCATAACGCCTTTGATGCTTGCTTACTAACTAAATAGCGCCAAGTAATTTTTACTAATATTTACTAATCTTACGGATATAGTCAGAAATTGACACGAAAATCCAACAATGGCTTGTTATAGAATAAGCGCTTAAAAGCACCAAAATCTAAAAAGTGTGTATAATGGTCAAAACCTTGATAGAAATATTGAACGATTTCAGAGTGGTGATTTATGAAAAATCGAAATGGCCTTACAATACTTATATTGTAAAGCAATAGGAAAAAATTCGCAGGTATCTCATCTTAATAAAGGTCTTTGTGAAAAATGCTGATGCACAACTTGCTCAGAAGGATGGGATGGTTCGAGGAGTTACCGGTTACAACTTTTTCGACCAATCTATTGGCATTAGATTGGGAAATAAAAGAACGATGAACTGAATAATTTGAAGCAAGGTAAAAATGAAGCGAGATTTTCAGAAATTGATATAATTTTTTCAGAATGCTTTTACAAAATTTCTTGCACAAAACTTTATGGCGGACACATGTGTTTTCTAATGTACAGTAACATTGGATATACTGAAGGGACTTGTCGAGTTTTAGCTGCATAGATACTTAAGCAGACTGTCTTATGCTAAAACCTGTATAAGATACAGTAATTACTGGTAAAACAAAATATAGTATAAAACAAACGCAATATCTTAAATTCAAAAATGAGAAGAAATTGAGTAGCACTGAAAAGTGATACTCGATCATAATTTTATCTATTAAAATCAAAATGGAACCGATCCGCATCATATTAATTGAGAATAATAGATATGTAATGACAAAATATATATATTATGCAAACTTTACACATACGGTACCGTTGTAGAGAAAAATATTAAAATTAGAAAGGACAGGAAGATCAGAGGTGGTTATCATATGCTTAACTTACAATTAGTAATGTAAATGCTTTATAAAAAGCCTACAGGACGTCTCTGTTAGATTACGCAATTAGGAAGAGTTTAATTCTTCAATTTTACAATAACCTTCCTAACGAGTACTTCTCGAATACCTAGCTGGCCGTAATAATCTAATACAGACATAATATGCAATAAGCGTGAATTGTCAGATTTATTTTTAAAATGTATACACAAAAATTGTGAAAGTAATTATAGAACTAGAATTGTTCGCTACAATTTATTTCCCTATGCATTTAAATGCAACATTTTGTCCAGAATAGCTCAAAATAAAGTAGATGAAATTAAATAAAATCTGGTTAATGAGAAGTACAGAACAAATTATAAGGCATTACGTTTAGATTTGTTGAAAAACGTTATCATTTTTCTGTAAAATTGAAGTTATAATAATTTCTATTTTTTTAATATCGATATTTAATTTCGTGATTTTATAGTAATGCGGTAAAAATATTTGTTATCAGTTTTCATTTTTAATTGTAAAAAATAGACCACGCCTATCTTACAATTCATGACGAATAATTGGCAATTATACAAATAATATGCTATACTTTTAATTAATTCTAGTTTAATTAAATTTCATCCGTTTTATTTTGTTGTCAGGAACAAAAAACTGTTTTGAAATGTATAGGGAAATAGAATCTACTGAATGGTGTTCACCAGAGATTCAGAAGCTTAGAGACAGCGATATATTTTCCAAGTGTGCAATTGTAGGTTGGTAAAGCCTTGGGATGAGAAAATCCAAACAACTGCTCCCAAGAAATTGATCAATGAAATCTAGAAATGTAGTTTATCGTCCTTTCAACAATATGCATTTAGCAATCGTTTTCAGGGAAACCTACACCAAGCGGCAAAGTTTACAAGTACATGGTTACAAAGTAGCAAAACTTTAGTAATTTATACTACTGTAACCATTCATTTTCCTCTCGGAATGAAATATTGTCAACCGAAAGGTCTATTTAACGCAATTATGTCAAAACTTAAAATATAGGAGTAATTCTGTTTCATTACCATGTCTGATTGATATTAACGTTAATAGTTAATTAAAATAATAACGACTCCTCCAAAATACTGTCACCCGAAATTCGTAACAAAACTCGCCAAACCTTTTATATCTGCCACGCTTCAAATCGCCCTTACCTGCGTCCAGGTGATAGAAAAAAAAAGAAAGGAGAGATGATGTCCAGCTGCCAGAATACCTAACGGAGAGTGGGATGGGTTTTCAGCACGCCTCTGGTATAAAGTTATTGGTAATCTAGATGCTTTTAAAAAGTTTGTTTTCGGTGATGAGAATGTGTCTTAAAATAATTGCGATCGATACAGATCGTCTAAATAATTCGTTAAGCTAATTCC
>JAHWXV010642253.1:0-12535 GCA_024586415.1 Phrixothrix hirtus
ATATATATATATATATATATATATATATATATATATATACACATTCCAACAAATTGAAATATAATATTACATTTTGTATAAATAATAAACTAGCTTTTATGTAATTTCAGAATATTCATGGTCATTAAAGAAACAAAAGGATGTAATTAGGTTACAAGAATGCAATAAAGAAATTATATGCAAATTTTTGTAATAAATACTGGTAATAGAAAATGTATGAACATACGCGATAGTTTAAAATATTTACATTTAAATTATTACTTTGTAAATTGATCTTTGAAGTCTTGCATGTGAAGTGCAAGCAACACTTTACAACCCTTTGTTATGTGTTTTTAATTTTATGTTTTTTATTGTAACATCAAGCTATGAAATCAAAATATTTAATTTGTCAATGTTTTAATACATAATACATTTTGTATTGTCTCTATAATACAATAAAATTTTGTGCACAACTCACATGCAACTTGGTCTTTACAGAATTCATTGGATTATCACACTCTCTCACCTCACTTGCTGGTGTGACAAACTCCCGACTTTCCTGTAACGACCAATTTATTATGATCATTATATAAATAACTGATATACAGTTAATACAAAACAAATCTTGTTGGATGTTAAAGACAAAAAATTACAATACCAACATGGCTTATATTCCAGTAATTAAAAAACAGTGTACTTAATCGTTACTTCTTTTGTTTTAAACATGTATTAATTTCGATTATGGTTATTATTACTTGACTTGACAATTAATTTTAAATTGTTACACATGCCAAAATGACAATTTTTTTTGCATATATTGCCACAATGACCTATTTATGTATGTTACACAACAGAAATTTGCTTGTATCAACTGTACATCATATATGTAATAAAATAGTTTTAGTTAACCTAAATATTACACAATAACTTTGTCTGAACAACAATGTTTTAGAAACCTACAGTTCAATCTTAGTAACTAGAATAATTCGTTTAATTAAACCCAAGCCATACTACTACCAAACCATGTTCCGAATATTTCCATGTAAAAATACTTTGGATCACATAAATTTCTGAATACCTTAAATGGATTTATATGCATGCACAGTAGAATTTTTCTTTGACATCTCGAAGTTATACAGTCTTGGGATATTAGGCTTAAAATATAAAATACATTAAAATGAGAATGTAAATCTGAAATCCAGCAGTTAGACCCAAAGAAGTTTTTATTATCACACATTTTTTTTGGAAGCAACTTAATATTTTTTTGCGAGAATACTTTCAATGTCTAAAAGATCATAGTTACGGATTACTCAAACTTGAAATATCTGAACAAATTATTATGCACTCTTAAAAAACCAAAACTTTGAAGATTTCCAAAAAATATTTTCTTGAAATAAAAAAAAAGAATTTCAAATTCCCACAAATACTTAACTATTTTAAAGCATGAAGAAGCAGTTAAACTGATTAATAGAATTGAGTTTTCCAAAATTAGAGACAGCGACTTACAAATGGTTTAATAATATTCATGATCAGAACTTGCCCATTTCCAGTAATGTTATACAGAAATCAGAGAAATTTAAAAATTAGTTGCAGAAGCCCAGAAAATTTCAAGAAGTAAAATTCAATTATACAGAAGACATAAGTGGTGCAAGTGACTCTGTCTTAGAATTTAGTGAAAAATGGGGGAATGTTTAAATGAAATACAAACAAAACGGGTCAAGTGTTTGCCAGACAAGACTTTTACATTTACACAAAAAGTCATGGAGGTAAATACAGCAAGAAAAGAGATGTTGCTAAGGTGTGCAATTAAGTCTGATATGGAAAAATTGGATTTTTTGTCTAAAGAAATCTCAAAATCAAAGAAGTTTTGCCGGAATAAATAGTTTTCCTGTTTTCTAGTGATTTAAAAAAACAATCTGGATGATGGGTGCTTTTTGTAGAAGGGCTTTGTAAAGTTGATTTAAACAGATGACGATAATAAACATTGCAGGATTCTGGCTTTTTATGACAGCTGCCATAACCATCTAAACTTTATTTGCGTTTTATGGCTAAACAGTTGTAGTCATTGCTGTTACTGTTGATTTATATAATATACTTAAGGTCACATTGGAAAATGTACATAATGTGATGTCATCTCTTGTTTATTTTTAAATTGTTTTAACACCATATATTATTCAAACGTTCCATCTAGTTTAAAAGTGCTTCATAACCAAACACAGATTTCAGTCTTTTGGAATTGCCATTTAGTTTTGTATTTTTCTCAACATTTCTAATAACTCCGTCTTGCTTACTATTATACATTTTTCAACATTTAAAACTGTTATCTAGGTCGACAACTGTAGCCACTCTGTCATATTTTCAACTTTTGAAGCATGTAGTATAACAAGATGCTATAGATACATACTAAGTTGTGATGTCAATTCGCTCAAGTACAACTAATTACATAGTGTTTGGTGATTGTAATTCTTAATAAAATGTTAAATTCTTGCTATATAAAATCTGAATTCGTTTTGTCCATCAAGTGTTAAATTCAAAGAACAAAATTGGAAAATTTTACTCCATGTTGACAACTGTCTTGTACATTCATGAGATGTTCATAGTTTGGAAAATATCAAGTTTGTATTTTTTCCATCCAATATTATAAAAAGTGAATTCTTTAAAAAACTAGGACACTGATTTCTGAATGAATTCCAAAAATTTGTTTGCTGAAATGTATTTAAATCACTAACGAAGTGTGGATTGATATTACAACAATTACAATAATAAATTTTTAAAAAGTAAATTTTGGCAGAAGAGAAACTGAAGAGGTTTACAATTTCAAAGACGACCATCCACTTTCAATACATTTACAAATTATAAATGTAAATTAGACAATTATGTTAGTTAGATGATTAGTGGCTGAACATCTGAGCCACAAAGACAACATCACTGGTGTTTTAAATCCTGAAAAGTTCAAAGTGATAATGAAATTATGATTGTGCATGCTATCAGCTAAATTGATAATTTCCTAAGTGTTTAGGAAAATGTGTTTTCCAAAATATTTTCTGCTAATAGACAAATTGATATTCTATGACAAGGTGCAACTTAAAAATAACACACCTTTCTAAACTGTTTTCCAAAAAGTAATTCTAATTTACATATAACTAAGGTTGCTTTTGCACATGCGTATACAGGGGTCCCAAAATTGGTATAAAAACTGGATACTTTATGACATGTAGAGCAAAATTTTTGTAATTGTTTCAAAAATTTAATAGTTTTAGAAATATTAATTGTAGTATTAATTATAGTATTAAATGCTGGCGTGCACACCTTATGGAATAGTAATATCATTGCCCTAGATTTGTACTACTCATCAGTAAATCTTGATGTATGGAACATGTTTATTTTTAAACATTTATTATCGAACATGGAAAAATTTAAAAATAATTTTTGCAAAGCAAGATAACCATATAAAAACTGTATTTTCTAATTGTTCTTTTTTTATAATAGTAATTTTTGGGGAATAATATTGGTCCATGTAAAAAGAATTGGATAGTTTGTTTTAGAATCTCTGTTGAACACAAATTTAAAAAAAAATGATAATCTCATGGATGAATATAAGATAAAACAATTTAGAATCTTGTGCTTTTAACAAATAATTTTGGTAGCAAGCGACACGGAACAATTATATAATAAGAAAATAATTAAATATTAAAGTGTAACATATTTAAAATTGTTTAAAGTTATTTCAAAGAACTTTTATATGTCAAACTACTATAAATACGTTCTAAGTAAATGTGTTTTTCTAAGCAGTAATACATTTTTATAGTTCAATTCATAGCTCTGTTTATTTGGTAGACGATATTGTATTTAGAGTAAATTATATTATTTAAATTTTCAAAACTTGATTAGTTTTTGAAAAACATTTTGCTCTACAGGTCATAAAGTAACCAGTTTTCGGGATGCTGGTTAGCTTTGGGACAACTTGTACAAGTATTACACTAATACATTTTTGTTTCCGTTTATTTGTAATAAAAATCTCATGTGACCATGCACATTACTACTATCATACCATGAATTGCAACTAAAATCAAATTAAATTCTTATGGATGGTTTTTAAGTTAGTACATTTTGCCAACAAATTTAAAAAACGTGAAGAGTGAATTTCAAGTTTTCTTGAAATAATTCTACGAAACTGTGATCAGCTTTTAAGCTTAATTTAAAAGGGCTCCATATGAAATTTAATTCTGCAATTCTTATTAATTTTGAGGTAGACCGTATTTTTTTAGAAATGGCTATTTTAGGCTACGGGATTTAAAGCATAGAAATTCATCAAAATTTGATTTTTTCTGCACCATTACAATACTTTGCTATTCTTGTATGGTAAAATATAACAATTGAAATTTTTTGTAAGTTAACTTTTTTTATTTTTCTCTTTAGGTTTAATTGTATTATACTTCTTAGATTCTAAGACCCATAGATTGTAAGATGCACTTTAAGAAAAAATAAATAAATAAATTACTAATATATTCATTTTATTATAACAAAATTAATAATTATTTCAATATGAACCCTATGTTTAGGGAAGTTTATGTGGTAAAATGTCAGAATTGAAAAAATATAAAACAAAATTAAGTTGCAAATGTAAATTTTTACTGTAAATGTTCAATTAAATTTATGAAAATCTGCAAACTTCTATAGTAGGGTCAATGTAAAAAAAATAGTTTTTTGAAAACGGACAAAATATCAATGTTTCACTCATAGTCTAAGTTAAGATAATGCAGCAAAGCATAATATATTGAGTCAAATGACAATGCAAGTGGATACAAACACTCACAGGTTTTGAAAATTTGAAATCTTTAGTTGGGTAACACACAAAGGTGTAAATAATGTATTAGAAAGATAAGCTTAGTTGCTGGAGGGGAAACTACAACATAAACAGTTAAAAGGGCACTTATTGCAAAATAATAAATGTGACAGATGCTCAATTCAATCGACGCTTTGCTGCTGGCATCTAAACTCATCTGTCTAATGTACCAGATCATACTTGTTTGTGATTTTTTTTTTGTTAGATTTGCAATAAAAAACTGAAATTATTTTGAAGTTTTAAAATTAAAATTAGTGACAACTGAATCTGTGATGTTTTTTTTTGTATAATAAAACAGAAAGTATCAAATTGTTTTAAAGTTAATATCACCTTTTATAAATGAACTGATTTATAAGATACATTTTCATCATGGTTTTTACATGTGTGTGAGGTCCTTTCTATAGACATATAAAATATAGAAATTCACTGAAATAACAAATGTAGTGCGAATGATAATAAATATATTACAGTTAACCATTAGTAAATGTTTCATTATTGCACCACTGCTGTATATGACAGCAAACTTACCTTTAAACATTCTGCTATCACATTAACAACCAATGATGCCAAGGATACTAATACAGTTAAAACATCACAAATGGTATTATAACATATACATAACGTGAAAATTATGTTAACAAATTTGGTGGAAAGAACTTTATTATTAAATTAAAATAGGAAATTTATTTACAATAAATGTACGAAATGATGACCATTGCATTGACCGCATTTGTGAACCCTTGATTTTAAATTCATGAAAACGTTCTGTAAAATATGACAAATTCAAATCGTCAATTTCATAGATAATTATTACTGAGAATGGATTAAGCTAAGACTTGAATTTTTTTCATGGCCCAATGGGAACTGAAATTTAAATGATTGCATGCTATACCATCTTTCCCTTTCCAAAAAATGAAACTACCATGTATACAAACTCGTAAGCCAATCTCTATAAAAATGTGGCAATAAAAATACACATCTTTTTGAACATAAATTTGAACTAGTTAAAATCCAAATCTGATTAAACAATTTTATTTAGTAGATGTGTTTAACTTATATTTTATGTTTTGTAAACCATTATTTGTATGTTCCGATTTGATTAAGATGGATAACTTCAACATAATAGAATTAAATTGCTTGGTTATTTTATGGTCAGCTTTATTCTTAAATTTAAAATTGAATTCTTCGAATTTGTTTTAAGCATATATTAGATTGTTTCATATTTCAAAACTTTTCTTCCAATTATTGCAGAATTGTAACAATCTTCTATAAATAACAAAACACAGAAATTTTTGTGCTTTGATATTCATCAGAAATTATTACAATTAGAAGCTGTTATGTACCCACCTACTTTTGACGAACTGCCATTTAAAGTTTTACTTACAAATTAAATTCTTGTGTAATCAAGGATAGTTATTCACACATTTTCAAGAACATGAATTCGAGTTTTTCATTTTGTGGGTTAGTAGCTTTATGTATAGCATAAGTCCAATTCAGGGTGTCTATAGACTACCATTACCCTAAAATAGGAAATTTTGCCACAAAAAAAATCTTATGCCTTTAGATTTATGAAATTTATTTTTCGCAAAATTCCTTGATATTGTAAGATGCATTTTGGGAATGCAAAGAGGAGGGGATGAATAACTATTGAGCAATACTAGCTAAAAATGCAATGATCAACAAATTTTTTCCATTATGGTTAGATTATTTAAGGCTAGGAATCTATTTTATAAATTCATCAGTGACGAAATTTCAGAAACCACAGACACCCTGAAATTCTCCAATAATAGGAAAAATGAAAATGACAGCACTGTGCTTGTTATGCGGAGTGATCTAGATCAATATCTAAAATAAAATTATCGAATTTAACTGCATACTTTGTACCAGCTTTCATTAGACGAGTTTATTTTTACCAAGTTTTAACTGTTAGGAATTTAAAATTATTACTTGTGTATATTCTATATAATTTTAGGGTATATTTTTTTTCAAAAGCTTATTCTCAATATCTACAGCCAAGTATTGAACAACCTGTTGCAATTTGTCACCTGAAAAATTACCTAGGAATTAATATTACCGAGCTATATCACTGCTCCTTGAAAAAAAAAGATGTATATATTATTTCTCAAATGAAATTAGTGGGATCATTTTTAAAT
Source organism: Phrixothrix hirtus (assembly GCA_024586415.1). NCBI lineage: Eukaryota > Metazoa > Arthropoda > Insecta > Coleoptera > Phengodidae > Phrixothrix > Phrixothrix hirtus. Next base: position 6,979 of record JAHWXV010642253.1, read on the forward strand.
TTAAACATCAATCACGAGTTTTTGAAGTATTAACATTTTTGATCTAAAACGACATTGTTTCTCATATTCATTGACTGCATCACTATTCTCAATATTCAACAAAAATTGCAATGTCACAAAGAACGTTATTTTTAATGATTTGTTTAAATCCATTGCTAGTATATTTTTAAAATTTTAAGTAGTAGCCAGATTGAATAAAAAACCACAGTATAATTCAAAAGGTCCTAAAATTGAGTCTATTTTAAGGTCAAACAATTTTCAACTAAGAATAATTTGTTATCGTTAATAAATAAAATAGTTGAACATTAAAGGTTTATTTTTTTGTTGACAAAAGTAATCTTTTAAGATATAACATCTATTTATTCACAAGGGGTATTTTGAATATAAGAAAATTCCCACAAAAGCCAAGATAATGCATCACGAGTGTAGGTATCATTAATCCATAAAATGTTTATTAATTTTTGATAAATTTTTAAAAACTGTTTATTACGTCTTACTTAACCGAGACAAAACTTGCATAAAAAACAGTTAGCTTTTGATTGAGAACAAAGTATTTACGAATTAGTTTAACAAAATAAATAGTAAATATGTTGATGAATTTCACAACTCAACTTACCTGTTTTAACCACAATATATTTATTTAAACATATTAAATCAACAAATATTCTAATTAGTAAAATAAATTATAAAATGTCAAATAAAAAAGTACAAGTATTTTATTATTAAATTTTCTTAATATAAAAACTAGATAATATTAGTGTTTATAGCATTTTTAGCTGTACGATGAAAGGTGGCTATTTGTAATTAGCAGTTTTTAAAATAAAGTCAAAAATTAAAAGCATCACTTAATTTCAATAAAGCATACAAGATTAACATAAGTTTTACAACCAAAGTTATATTAAAAATACCTAAAATATATATTTTTGGGTATAAAGATAATTACTTGAACGGTTATATATATGCATTTTACTCAAAAATTTATTATCCAAAACGTGTACAATAATAAAAATTATACTTGTTTACCTTTACTTCATTCGTTTCACCATTATTATTCCCAGACTCATCTTTATCAACATGAGTATTATTTTCAACTGGAGCTTCTTCATTTTTCTCTACAGAATCATCCAACTTGGGCTGTTCTTCAGAACTGTCAGCTGCAGAATCTTTATTTTCATCCTGTACATCATTTTCTTCAACTTCCTTTTTAGGTCGTCCACGACCACCTATCATCTTGATATGAGCAATTTTTCTAATTAATTTGTTTGCAATTACCTTTCTTTTTTCCACCAGAAGCAGTGTTTGAACTTTTGCGATCTTTCTTTGCTGGGGGAGGCGGAGTTGCTGGAACACCTCTAGCGGATGATCGTGTACGGCGCCTTCCTTCAACTTCAGGCCCCAATCCCTTCATATCAATAAATTAATTATTTTCTTTAAACTACCATCATGCATTAGTGACCCAAAAATATAAAATAAATTTAATTTGCAATTTATTTAATTACACGTTTCTACTTTATTTAGGAAATATAAAATTCACACTACAATCTCTTTACTGCAAACATGTCCTTAAAAATCTAAATATTCATAGAAACAAATAATTCTGCATTCCAAATTGCATTTGCATGTATAAAATCATTTGCCATATAAATTAAAATTATGGTACTACATTTACCTTAGTAATAGCTTCACTTTCCTCACGAGCTCTATCTATAGTCGAAATTTTCTTTCCTTTTTTAGATTTTGGCGATTTTTCATTCTAAAATTAACAAAATTAGGAAATTCTGTGAAACAGGCGATATGCTTTGTTCAGTGGGATTTTTAAAAAATGAACTTTTCCCGCCAAAAGAAAACTGGGTACATTCCTAACGTATGTTTGATTTCATTTCAATTTGACAAAAGGTAATAAAACCTATAACGTATGTTGATGATAGATCCATAAAATACGTCACGTCTCTAAAATTCCGTTCTTTTAGATTATTTTTCACAAATAATGCAAAAGAATGTCTGCCGAAATAATTCTAAAACTATTATTTAAATTTTAAAACTATTAAATATTTTTATATTACATACAAAGAGAAATAAATCAAATTTTATATGCAAGCAAGATTATTTATTAGAATGTGACGATTTCGCCGCCTAGAAAACAAATACAACGATCTTAAAGGGGTTTAACCACTAATTGTCACAGTCTAAACAACAAGCTATATTACGTGCACATTGCTTTACACATTCAACATTTATAAGGCAAAATTATGAATTATTTCTGATTACCTGAACGTTTTCTTCATTGGTACCACTATTAATATTAACTGCTTCCACTTCCGACATGTTATATATTGTTTTAAACAGAAATATATACAAATGCCTTTTGTCAGAGCACTAACGTTTCTGTAACCCGGTCGTTGTGTTTACACAGCATAAATGGCGGCCAGCGTCGGTCACGTGAACGACAAAAGCGCTCCCTATATTAGTAATGTAATTTAAATTCAGAAGAACTTATAAATTAAAAACATACATTACTATTTCAATAAAATATAATTATTGATTTTCTACATTTTTTACATTGTTCTATTATTAATAAAATAATATACTTTTGGTACATGATATTTATTTCATGAATTTCATATATTAATTATTTCTTTATTAAAAATTGATTTTTCTTATAAAGATATTTAAAAGTACTACTATTTCTTTAAATGACAGCTGTATACTTTTTGATACCAAGAATAATATTATATTAAGGAAAAACGACTCCATAAAAATATATTAATACTACATTATTCTTTAGTATCCGGTCATCTAAAAATAGACTACAAAAAATAGCCGTATTTATTGAATTTAGTAGCATATTACAGTTTTTGCATATTGATTTAGTATTTTCGATGACAGTTGTAATTTTATTTCTATTTAAAGCTGTTTAAATTATACAAAATAATAATACATCAAGATAATAATAAAGCTTATATTGACATCCTTTATTCAAGTAACCAAATAATTCATCAGTTTTAAAATAACTAAAAGCAACAAGATAATGACGTTGCATTAATGCGTTATCAAATCATTCTGTAAAGATGAAATACGCCTACTTAAAAATCAAAGGAACTTACTTCTAAATAATTTTTAGCATACATGCGCAATTTTTAATCAATAAAAGGGGAAGCAAAGATAATTTTATTTTGTATTATTAGAGATTTTTTATACATGATATAAATACAGAAAAATACACAATGGCAAACAAAACAGCACAACAACAAATAGGTATTTTCAAGTAATAAATAAATTTATTAATTTCAATTTATTACCAACTAGTAGTTTTATTAAATAAATAATTGAAGTTGCATATGAGTTGTTACCTAAAGTTACGCTCCTATATTACAAATTTCTACAAAAAGTTTTAAACAATAATAATCAACAAATATTTTAAACAATTTAACGTTTTAATACAATTTTAAAGAAAAAGTTTAACAATAAATTCAACAGATTTTCAAACCATGAATTACAGTATAACTTTGTTATAGCGAACCCGTGATATAACGTACTATCGCCTATATCGAACAAAATCTTAAGTCCGAACTGATTTACATTTATTAAGGTACATTTTACGATTGCTTTTAACGAACACAATTATAAGGGACATCGGAAATAACAAATACTTTAATTATTGTAAATTGAATTTTACGATCTTTTATATGGAATTTAATTTGAAAAGACTAGCTAATTTTGAGAATTAAAGAACAAAGAAAATAAATAAACTTATTTACTTGCATTAGAAAATCGTATGCAAATACTGATAAGGTAGTTTTAAAATATGCGTCAAGAATTCTGTTAGTCATTTGTGAAATACGGCGGGCATATCGTAATTTTTAAATACACGCCAACTTATCCGTGGTTTTACGCTTACATAAAATTAGCTTTAAATTCTCTCTAACGAGATCTGCCGGAAGTGTTTGAAGATTGCCGAAATTGTTAAAAGTTCAGTAAAACTTCCGTATAGCTTGCCGCTTACTTAATCACGGCACAACACCGCAAAGCGTGAAGAAAAACGTCGCATAAGATTTATTTCACGCATTCGAATGTACAACAATTTATTTTTGCAGTACTGTACGGCGAGAAGAAGTAATAGAAACTGTAAAAGTAAAATCTCCAGCGAAGAATTTCAGTTCGACGCGCTTTGCATTGCATGAGTTAGAGAAGATTTACGAAAATTTTACTGAACTTTTGGTAATTTAGTTGATCTTCAATGATCTTCGGCAGTTCTTACATTTTTCATTTACAGTAAACTTATGATTCACTTCTCCGCGTTTAAATAAGCGATAAACTTACTTCTCCGCTCACTAATGCAACGCGAAACGCTCCGAAAAAAATTATTTGTACGTGAATCGCTACAAATCTATACTCGGTTTTAATTTGTAGCTAATATAGGTGCGTTAATGTGCAATTTAGAATTGAGATCATTTCGAAACCCATTTTAGTTTCTTAATGGCCGTTTTTTAACATGGAATATATTATTTTAAAAGGTTGGTAACATTAATAGTTAACTTTATTAAATAAAAAAATGATAAAACTTTCATATTCGAATGTCAAAACGTCAATGTTACCAACTATCACAAAATTCCCTAAATTAATTGTCAAAAAAAATGTGCATTTTCCTAAATTTTAAGCAAATAGATAAAATAGTATAAAACAATAAAACAATCGTTTCATAAGACGTTTTATCACACTCGTTCTTTAGAAAACGAGCCTCTACGAGGCTCGTTTTCTAAACTTGAACGCGTGCGATAAAAACATGCACATACTAGGGTGGTGATGGGCAGAACTAAATCCCCCCCGAATCGATCACGGCCAACGTCCCTTGCCCAGGAGAGAACAGTCTTATTAAATTCTCTAGTCTGTGATACATAGGTACTATTACTATAGATACATGTACAAATAGTTCGATAGCTATATGTAGATATTTGCAATTATTTTCTCTAACAAGTAAGCAAGTAAAACAAAACTTACAGTGCATAAAACTATGATTTGGTTCATAGCATTCTTTAAAATAGTAATTGCAGCACATAAAATGAATTGCAATTCTGTTAACACATTATATATGGTGTGATAGCTAAGGAAAGGTTTACTTAAATAGTACTTTCCTTTCTTTCTAATACATCCGTTCAGACTGCGAGGCTGCATGCAGCGTAGTGTTTCAATATACATTTCGAGTTCAATTTAATCGAGCAATAGTAAATATTTATTACTGTAATTTAATACTGTATGTCAAACTAAATTTTAGATAAAGGGAGGCTGTGCGCGTGTTTCATTAATGGTAACGTTTGTCGCATCTGCATTGATACTGACATAATTTCAAGGAGTGAAATCGGTATACCAACCTAGTAAACGGCGAAAGTTCCTGTCAAATCACTGGCACAGATACACTGGCTATTGCCAACAAACCAAACATAACCTGTCTAGAACGTATTGAAACAAAACGAACAAAACATAACTCAAAAAAATCACAATTCACAATAAATTTTGAAACTCAGCATGGAATTCTGTCATGCATGCTTGTGCGTTATAA
>JAHWXV010642615.1:0-12016 GCA_024586415.1 Phrixothrix hirtus
TTGATATTAAATGTAATATAATATTTTGTAAACAGAAACGAAGTGGTATTTATGTTTTTAATTACGTATCATATTAAAACAAATACAGGCCCGCATCCATGATGGATGTTTATGCGAAAATTTACAAAACAGTTTTTCGAAGTATATCAAATATTTTTACAGATTTCTTTACCAAGGATTGGGTACATTTGTGGCAAATAATACTCCTTATTTCCGTGTATAATTAATCAGTCAAGCGAATTACATAATTAAAGACTAATTAAACTTCGATTGTTTCGTCAAATTTGGAGTGAACTATTTTTATATTTTAAATTAATTAAATAAATCCTGTTTCGAATTTACTGTTATTAAATGTATAGATATTTGTACCGTTGTACATAGGCAGGTTAATTTTCCATTATTACTTTTAGGGTAAATATCCTAGTCAAATAAATAAAATCTTTGTTAGAATATTTCACAATTTAGCATTATAATTCCTTTTCAGCATAGTTTGTTTTCATTACTATTTACATAAATAATAATTTTTAATGAAAAACATTTATTTTTGTATATACTAGTTTTAAATGGAATTTTCTTGTTATATAGAATTTTTTTATAGATTAAATTGCATTTGAAGGTTTAAATCTGTGTAAGTTATTTATACTTAGATCATACATATATTTGTTATTTAAAAGTTAAATAATTCAGATAAACTGACTGAAAAATACCAAATAATTTGAGATTCGTCCAAACAAACAAATCAAAGACTGCTCGACCGTATTATTAATGTAAATAAAGGTAATCCTAAATTAATGATCAGAGGACGAATATGATCCTCTAGTGCAGCTATATGCAGCGGTTTCAGCGTTATTTTTACTTTTGCAAAGCCTATTCGACATTTTCTGAAAGACAGCTCAACACCTTCTGCGATTGGCGTTGCGATCATTAAGTTTACACTTCAGCAGTCAAATCCATCTGTCAAGTAACGTCGCCCTATTCTGGGCAAGAAATGTGGTTATTGCAAATGCCACATACGCGATAGCATTGTCGTGATGGAGAAACCAATTCCCATCGCATCTGGTCATTTGCATTGTATGTGCTCCCTCAGACGCTCTGTAATGTCACACTCGGCGACTGAGGACTCTTCTATTGCGAAGACTGCGGCTTAGTTTCTGGGTTTCGGGGTTGTTGCCATAAATGAAAACTTCGAGGCAACCCCCCCCCCCTTGACCGCTGTTTAGAGCCGAGCCATGAACGTGGCAGCAACACTGTGTGTGTTCAAATAGTCCATTACGATCGCGTGAATTGACGAGTTCAGCAAGATTGTGAATGGTTATCCGACGATACTCACATTTAAGTTGAAAAACGTTTGCATGTAGAAGGTTTAACAGACCTATCGATATTCTGTCGCTTTTGAAGCGTTGCCTTAAGCTTGCTGAGATATTGCAAAGGTTTCCGTTGCGGATTTTCAGAACTGAATATTTGTGCTTTGTTCAATATTTGAATTCATTGTAAAATTGTAGACGCTGCCGTGCACGTCGTTGGACAAACACTCTTGGCACTTCTTTCTACTGTGCTAGCACATTCTCTACTGAGCCTTTACCTCCTTAATGCGCAGTACGTGCAGCGGAAACTTTTTGATACCTCCTCGTATGTAGGTTTCTACTTAGAATTATAGTAATCCTTTATAGGTGAATGTCAACATACAAACATCTTTACAATGGAAGATTTAAATAAATAATAAAATCATAATGCATTCTAAAATCATGTTAGGTAATGTTCTGCTTAACTTCTAAAGAACGCCATTCCATGAATTTCTTTCTTTATTAATTCAGCATATTAAAGTTTTAATTTATATACTACATTAACTGTTGACGAATGTAAATATAAACAGACTAAAATGAATCGTTTGAAGAAATTGAAAGCGTAGTTTATTTATACATTCGGGTAAATACGAAATTCTCTACTCATCAGAAACCTTTGTAGTTAAATTAATCTATATTGGACCTCGTAATAAGTAATCAAGTGAAAATAGAGACAATAATGAATTATATTATGAAATATTCATTATACTAAATGGAATCCGTCTTATATTCAGAAATGTTTAATATAATGTTGTATAAATAACATCAACTTGAGAAAATCAGTCAGCGATGAATAAATTAGAACTGTTAATCACCACGTCATTAGTATGATGGACCAATTAAATTATTTAAGGAGACTACTAATTAAACAATTTGCGTAGGAAAATTAAAGGTTTTTAACAAGGAGTCAAGTGTATATCAATATTTAAAACGGTGAGTAACATATCATTTTAAATAAGTTTTATCATAGCCTTTATTAGATTTGAGGATGTACAACATACGTTTTTATTGTTGTAGAATTTATTAAATAATGACTAAATGGTTGTTCTTTCTGCCATTTTAGCTTTATGACTATAAATAAATAACGTTATACAAAGATGGTGCCTAATTTTTGGTCAGAAATGAATCTGTCGATATTTAATCTTCACTAAGTTTGTCAAATCGAATTTTTACACTATGCACTGGGGAGCAATATCCTACAATTACTGTCTAAATATTCTTAGAAATATAATTCTCTTCTTTACTAAAGAAAGCATGCTACTTTGTAAAGTTTCAGGATAATAACAACATAAAACACAACATCAAATATATAAGTGAAAAAGATGCACAAAAACAAGGTCGCACAAATCACCGGATCTTAGCCTGCAGAAATTTATAGTGTATCGTAAAATATCCTATTTTTAATGTACAACTGGGAAATAAAGAATACTGTGGGCTAGCTTAGGAATCAATTTTGTTAGAAATTGCACCTTTAAATTCAAAATTGAGTTGTTCTACTATGTTATTTATAAGATACTTGAGATACCATGTTACATTTATTTACAGATGAGGCGAACGCTTCGAAAGAAACTTCCAGCAATATATTTTATTGTTAAGTAGGTATAAAAAAGTTAATGTCTAAAATGCCATTATTGGAAAACAGATGGTACAACGTTCATTTTACAAAATTGTGCCGCTAAAGTAATTTCCTGTATTATTTTTATTTGATTTTTATTTCGAATTAATTAAGTAAACACTTGTATCTTTCGTAGTATTTTTAATCATAAACGATCTTGATATCCTTTTTGATTTATTTGTAATTTAACCTGGGTTGAACTGTAATGGATGTGTATGACAAAGACATCTTATGGCGCTCCCAGACATTGTGAACACACACAAACAAAAAATACAGGTTCACAAATGAGTTTGGACCCGTCAACGTACACAAACATGACAAACAACGATCCACCATCTGTCGGTACATCAAACGGTTTTACAAGTCACGCTTGTTCGTACTCCAAAAGTTTGGACTCAGTAAAACAACGTCTTTTTCATATCTGTTTACAAACTATATGAAATAACCTGACGCAACTTTTGGAATACCAAAAGTCTATTCTTCAAGTCGGGGGAAAAAGATTGATGCCTGGACGTTTCTTACCACGACTTACAAAAGTATGTCAAAATATATCAAGCGAAAGTAATAGTCGTTGCTGGTGATAAAACGATGAAATTGAGAGTGAAATATTTTTCTATTTCTATTTTTTTCTATAATAGTTTTAGTCAACTCAAAGTAATATATTAAGCAGCTCTTCGATTAATAATGCATTTAACTTGCTTAAGAACTTTTATTTACCTTTGCGACTGAAGTGTCACTAATATCTGAGTTCAACAAAGGACACTTGAACATTTGCTGTTGGAAAAAGTATTTTTTACATCTCGATACCACGATTTTTGCGTTTCGAACGTATGCGAGGCGAACCCCACAATTATATTTGAATGCGTTTAAAATTAAATTGGAAGTTGATTTATACAAGGTGTCTTGGATATGGTGAGCATTATTTAATACACGTGTACCCAGGACCTATGTGAACATAAATCTACAAATTTTTAATCTACTTTAAAAAAATTGTAAATTTTCGCGTAAAAATCTATCATCAATACAGGCCTGTATATCTTTTACCATGAAGCATACTTCAAAACATAAATTTCGTTTTTGTTGACTAAATATCATGTTATCTCTAGTATTAAAGTACTATTTCGAGTCAAGGCCGCCAACTGTTTTAATAAAAAGTAGTCGAACGTATTTCTTTAAATCATCGAAGTTTGCTTGTACATAGTAAAACACTATTGCTTGTTAATTATAATTATTTACGCATTAATTATTATAAATTCATTTGATAAATATCTTAACACATTCACTGCCCACGCCTCACGCGGTGAGCTCTGCGCGCCTTTGCTAAGTGTCGGACAGCTCACATGGTGAGTTTTACTCAGGTTTAATTTTAAACAGTTATATCTCTGATAGCCTTACTTTAATATTAGTGACACGTATTGGGCATTGTGTAAGCATCTAGAAAAAGCAACTGTTAGTGATGGATCCGATTTTTAGCGTGCCTGCATTTTTATATAAAAAATATAAACAAATAATGTGATACATTTATTAAAAATGCGAACCAACGCCAAGACTCCTGTTTGCGTATATTTCATCGTTATTGAAAAGATATTTATTTGTTTTCTTATTAAATTCTTTAGTCAAATTTGAATATTCTTTTTGCAAGTTTTGATATAATCAATTTTATTATTTCATTTTCGTTTTTATTATGTTATTATTTCAATAAAAAAGTAATCACCAAACTGAAAATTTACTTCTATTGGCCCACGGCTCACCGTGTGAGTCGATAGATGTTTCAAGCTCGATTTAGTTAAATTTCAATTAAACTAATATCTCGACTATTTTGTCGAAAAATAAACTTACATGTAAAACAAAAGTCGATTGAACATAAATGAATTTAACAAAATACATGTGCAATGAATGTTTTAAGTTGACGCAAGTTTTATTTATATTAATTTGCATGAACATACAAATTAAGCAAAAATTTATGAAATTTATTAACAACCGTTAGATGTTTAACTATTTTTACAAATTTTCAATTATACACAACACAAGTGAGTGCAAATAATAATATGAAGATATTTATCAAAGCATTTAACGTTGTGTTAAAGCGGCTTTTTAAAAGTGAAAGTTATTTAAAAAATGTGTCCGTATTCAATAATACAATTGTAAACATATTAAAAATTGTATATATTAAGTAATAACATTGTTTTTATTTTAAAGATTTTATAAACTTGCACAATTAACATACAACTAGAAATTTGAAGGAAGAAAATAAAACTTTTTATTTTAAACATAATTAACGTATACATTTTCGGTATTTAAATAACATCTGAAATCGTATGCGTTATACTGAAGCAGTTCGTTCGGCTTCGGTACTGGTTAAAGTTGTATAGTTGACCAGCCATTTCTTGTAGAATACAGTACAACAAATTAAAAAGCAAGTGCGGGCTGAAAACTTCGAAATTTAGACACATAGTTTATAAGCATTTTTTGTCGCGCTTATTAAGATGTGTCTGCTGTCAAAGTAATGTCTCCTTATATCCCAGACACCCTGTATAGGTAAATGTGATGTGTTATAGATTTTTAATAAAACAATTATTTAGATGCAATGATTAAAAAAATCTTTTTTCCGCAGTTACACAAAACAAGTCAAGCGAAATTGAAGATCGGTGTAGGACAAGGAGAATGCCGTCAAAATGTTTCTGTACGATCATTTGTACTCACTGATGATCGTCTGTGTTTGTTAAACGCGCCTTTATATTTTATTTTCAGTTTAAAGTTGCGGGAATTGTCAATTTTGATAGATTTGAAACTTTTATTTAATAACAATCTGGTGAATTTAATTAATTGATATACAGGATGTCCGGGATTTAAAGGGCAGTACATTAACCGCTGATACATCTTGGTATGGACGACAAAAAACGCAGTTTTCGAAATAGTTGTAATTAAACTATTCAAGCAGTACTTGCTTTTTAACTTGGTTTACTGGGTTGGACATGGAAATAACTGGCCGATTGTACAAATAATATGTATTTGTTACGGAATTCATCGCCACGAATAGGTATATAATTCTCCATTAATACTCGCATGCATGTCTATTACCCAAGGCACAAATTTGTAGATATGATTTTAATGTACAGAGAAATAGCTTTGAACATTGGCAGGTACTTGACGTTTACAACGAGAGCACTTCTCAAATCCCTGATAACCTTCCCGGAAAACAATTTTATGTGCGGTGTAAAGACTTCGAGATTCGGGAACAGTTGACTCATTACTTTAAACGACGCAGACGCGAAGGCCGCAGATTATAGTGCATTCTGACAAACTTTCAAACAACAATAATTTCATATAACATTCTAGAACATTTAGTAATAGTGTAAAAGGTTTCTTAGAGCTGAAATAAATGATGTAATCACGAATGATTCATTACCATAACCGATATCTATCTAAATAAATTCAAGGTCAACAATGAGTCATGGCATTGCAATGTATTACATCAGAATTATGACTAATTTTTTTCTTTCCTATTCCTAAATCTTTTGAACACTCTTCTTTCTATATAAATAGTAGGTTAAATTCCCTTAGTTTAGCTTTCCTATGAATATTGTCTTTTAGTTACTGTTATACTTAAATAGAAATATAGACGTTTATTATTAGTGTACTCTGATATAAATATTTAGCTAAATAAATGTAAATAATAATATACTAATATTAATGAATATAAAAAAAGATTTTTAAATAATGAACTAGTTTCGTTACAGGATGTTTAAGATGCCGTCACACAAATAGTAAAAGAGAACTGGTGCATTTATTATTTTCATAGGTATGACATAAAACCATGCCTCAAAGTAAAGTTTCTCTATAGATTCTTCTTTTATAACTAATTATGATGAGTAAATTTAGTTAATTTGATAAGAAAGCCGTAGAGATTATGAGGTTTTATAAATATTCAAAATGCGAATAGAAATTTCAAATTTTTAACTGCTATTTGTTTTAGGGTGTTATTTGTAAAGGACATTAAACTTACAGCTAGCGTATTTAAAATAAGATTTGAAAATTTATGGATTGAGTTGAAATATCGAAAAAGACTTAAAAAAATTTATCTAATTATTTATTTAATAATTATTGGATAAAAAATTGTTTATTCTTTTTTGGTATTTCAACTTATTGCATAAATTTACAAATACCTTATTTTAAATACGCTTAATATCATTTACAAATAATTCATAAATCAAATAATAATTAAAAATTTGAAATATCTATTGGCATTTTGAATATTTATAAAATCTTTCAATCTCGCTATCTTTTTTCCTAAATTAACTAATTACTCATCATTATTATTAATAAAACCCAATCGTGGGGGGCATTTTGAATAGTAACCCAACACAAAAACTTATTTCAGCAAATCACCGTGGAAGTAAGTGTATTATGTACCGGTCCCGACTAAGAATGGGCCCCAAGAAACACCGGTTCAAACCCAATCGAGGTCGGTAAATTTTTCAGCGGAGAAAAATTTAAGAACATGCATTCTTCTCGAATAAGGAAGTAAAATTGTAGGTTCCGGTTCAATGTGATGTTTGGCACATTAAAAATCCCTACTGGTGGTGGAACTTCTCCAGATTCGGTAAAATTCTAATAGACATGGCGAGATGATTATATCAGTTCTAGTCCAAAAGGGCTAAAATTCCGCATCCCGAACCCTCACCACAAAAACAAACAAACAACTATATCATGTTATCCTCAAGGCCACCCTGTAATGCCCCTTCGGTTTTTTCTCAAAGTGCAAAATTTTGCGAAAAGAACCGTTTTAAAGGTGTTTTATTAAATGTAAAGAACAAATACTTTTCGCAAATGGAATAAATGCTGGGTTGTGAACGATATATGGTATAAAAGACATAAAGAAGTATTTCTTTTAACTGCAAAATGTTATTCTAATTATTGTATCAGAACAATTATTCCAAAAATCATTATTACTCATAGAAAACTTCAGAAGAGTCTTCGTCGTCGTCGTGATTTTCCTCTATCTCGGTGTCATTATCGTTTAAGAATTAGTTATCGAATTCCAGATCCGCAAACATGCCGTTTCATATAAAAATGCTTAATCATCATCATATACAGCGGTATCAAATAACTAAAGCTTATTTCACACACAACGGTTTTGTCTGTACGGAAAAAATTCGTACGGTTTTTTCCGTGTGTTCGCTTTCATACACAACTGTGTATTAATCGATGAGCTTAGTTATAATGTACTTTTGAAATGGTTAAGAAGCGTATTATAGCGATGTTGTTATTACTCCGCTGTAGACGAAAATATCGTAAACTAATGTACTGGGTCCACCCAATCAATCAAAGGCGGGACAAAGTTGGTATATTTTACACGTTATTTGAAGAATTGCGGAATGATCAAAATACATTTTTTAATTATTTTCGTATGTCTATTTCATCCTTTGGTGGATTGCATCGCAGATTAAAACTTCATATAAATTCTGGAATGTGTAAGTCACGTAGATTAGTATCAAACGGAGCCGAACTTGCGACCGTACATTGCAGTGAGTGTTCACGGTTGCTGCGTGGTAATCATGTCGTGTCCGTCCCGTTTGAAAGCTGCCATAGATTTCTATGCTCTACTGCGACAAACCCACGGAAACAAATCGTACGGATTTTTTCCGTATGGAAAGCATTTATGTTGGCCTGCGGTATATTTAGGCTAAAATGCAGTCCATGGTGAGCGTGCCCAAAAATTGTAAAAATTACGCATTTTTAATTATTCTTCTTAATATTTACCCAGTTTTGCCCAATTTTTTACTTGTTCTTGAAAAATGGTAGCAAAAAATTTCAAACGAAAATTGTACTAAAGTGTGCCCAAAACGTTGCTTTATAAACCCCAACAAAAAAGTTGTGAAAAGTTTGATTAGAAATAAAGTATTTTACAATTTTCTATGTCCGCGGCGTTTTCATGTTTAAAAATTCCGGCTTTTCGGCGCGTTTTTATATGAAACTTTCATCGCAATCTTTTCGATGACAGGGCAAAAGTGCAAGACTACTTTTTTCTCTGTTTTTCGCTTCCCTTTCAACTACTGCCAATGTTTAACAAATTATTTACAATTTAGCGAATACAGCTAAAATTCAATTTTTGCGACTTCAATTCACGTATTTGCAACTGGGGAAAACCCAGTGGGGGAGACATTTCGGCATAGGATGCAGTAAGATTCCCCAGAGGATTTGTTGAATTAAGTTTTTATTTTAGTTAAATCCTTCTTTATCTCACTTTTCTTGATTTGGATAGACCAGCTTTCATTTCTGCATCAGATAAGTAAATTTTATAGTGCTATTTGGTTAATTAAGGAAGAAATATATGTTTTTGCATATCACTAAAGTGTCACTTTAACAACACCTCAAAATTTTTTTCAATGCCTGTTGTACATTTTATAATTTTTTGTACCTTGTAATGTGGAAGGTTGTCACTTTTAATTTATGTCTTTGAATTGTTAAAATAATCATCAATTTTTGAATGCCGTTATTTTAACCATATATTTCACCTTGTAATTACCCCCTTATACCGAAGAACCCAAATGAACTGAACTGTACTGGACTATCCTCCTTACAATCTAGGCTTAGCACCCTCTGATTATCATTTATTTGGACGATTTAAGGAGATTAGGAAGATAACGATATCAAGACGATCATCAAGTTATGAAAATTTGTGTGCAAAAGAATATGCACCCACGCCACTTTATTTTATGTTTTCGTACTAAGAAAGTGCCGTTCCGGTAGAAGAATGCGTAAATGTAGCAGGAAACTGTGGAAAAACTATATATATATATATATATATATGGGTTTTTGAGCATACTTTATTAATATAAAAATACTGACAAATTCCAATTTCAATTTGATCCATCCTTGCCTATAAATAGTATAAAATCCATTTTCCTATACCTAATGATGCGCTGCGCCACGCTACATAGGAATTACAATGGTAAATTTTTAATGTGCAATTATTGGCTCCCTTATTTATTTTAGTGCAAAAATGTAAATAGGTTTTACGTGAAATTAATTAACTTAACTTTAGAAAAATTTAGAAAGATCCCGTATGTCATTTTAGTTTGACGTTAGAATGTAATTAATTTTAATGTTATAATATATTGTGGGTGTTATCATGCATTCTACAGAAGAAAAAGTGGACAGGATAAATGCTTTTATGATAAGTATCTAATTAGCATTTAAATTGGAAAATTCCAAGGCATTTCTGATTTTTGTAAAAATTGCAGGTTTATTTTAAATGGGGTAAAAATGACTTAATCTGATATAGTATAATTTTTTTTGTAAAGAACTCATTTACATATTTGCTCGAACATAATTACGCGAGCCAATAATTGCACTTTAAAATCTCCACACTACGTAGTACTACGCATCAGACGTAAGTATTGCTTTTTCCTGGATTGATATTTTTTTATTAATTAATTGTATAATTCGCGTATTCTTAAAATACAAGTGAAAAATCGTGTTTTTTGAACAAATTTTATTCTACTAAACTAATGCACGCTTGGAGAATTTTTAAATTGCATATGCTTACGTAGATTAAATTGTTATTCAAATACAATAATTTGTTTGGTCAAAATCCATGGGTTATTTTTCGAAATTATGCTTGCAAAGTGCTACACAGAACTTTTCATTCGGATAGTAGTTATTTAGAAATACCGTCTAAAAATAATGGAACAAAATTCTCATGTTTAAAATCATTACGATTATAATATTTATACATATTAAAACATTGATGCTAAGTTACAAGAAAGGGCAAGTACATTTTGCATTAAAAAAGTTTCCGCAAGTATATTTATTTATACATAAAACACCAAAATGTTATATGCTGACAATGTTATATTGTCAATTAAATTTAATCGTCATTTAAAGCAGTAAAGCTTTTAATTTATTTGTTCTTATTGACAGCTTATTATTGCTAGTTTTAAAATGGAGAGCATATTATGTTACTTTAGTATTTTAACTGTGGTGGTAGCTGTCATAATTATAATTGTTATAGATTTTAATCAAAATAACGGAAAAATCAGTATTTTGAGAATATTAAACATTCTGGTTTTGTAAAAATATTTGTTTTAATTTTATTTTGCCTAAACCAACCAAATTTTAAGCGATGTCCTTCACTATCATGATAGTTTGTAAGTGACAATTAAATTAACTGACCTGCTTTAGTAAAGCAATTAAAATCTAAAAAAGGGTAAAATTACATCTCTTTGTAATTAAATAGCAACTATAGCGTCGCGTGCTAACTTTAATTGTAATAGTTCCAATCGTGTTAACCTGTCTGGTTATATATCAACTACAGTTGAAATAAAAAGTTTTGAACCCTGGTTTTTACTACTAATATAAAAAGCTACGAAGTGGCAGGAAAAACTTTTTAATAAAATGATATATATTCGCTTGTGTTTTTGCTATATCAAATAATTTGTCGTAAAATTGCTTTTGAACACCACTTTGTAAATTACAAAAAAACGTTCGCTATACGTATTTCGTATAGGTAAGAGAAAGTAAAAATTTGTCCTCTGGTATTTTATGTATAATTAATCACCTAGAAACTCAGATGAACGTAAAACAAAACCTTAAATAAATTATTATTTCATTTATGTTTCAGTCCTTTTTTAATTAAATATTTTTTCCATAATTATTAATTTTAAAATGAGTTTCTTCCTTGAACTTTCTTGTTTAGGGCTTTTATTAAAAAGTTCGTGATGCTTTATGATTATAAAGCTTTTAATATCAAAGTAAAATGTTTAGGAAGTGAATTTAATCATTGGTATTTCTTCGAAATTATTTTTGCTATTGAAATTTTTGAATACATTTTAAAGATGTAAATGTTTCGATTCATATTATTTATTTTGGCTCAAGATTACATATGTATGTAATTGTGACAGAATTAAATCTTTTATTAAAGATCTTTGGCATCTGGTAGGTGTCTTCTTATATTTAAGTTAGATATAAAGGCGGGTTATATTTAATTAGTTTTCATTTAGTTGATAATATATATATATATATATATATATATATATATATATATATATATATA
>JAHWXV010642623.1:0-11741 GCA_024586415.1 Phrixothrix hirtus
TCACCAGACAAAACATTGCTTAACTCTAGAGATTTTTCTCAATAACTCACTTCAACGAATTTTCTCAGAAAAACCAATTAGTTCATGTAATATAGCATTATAGGAGCTAGAAATGTGGCGAGTTTAAAAAAAATCGTTAGAGCCGTTTTCGAAAAAATTGCAGAAAACCTAAAAATCACAAGAATAAAGTGGCACTTCCAGTCATTCGATTTTAATGAAATTCTTACACAGAAGTGCTAAGACGGTAATAAACTTGTATATAAAATTTCACTTTTCTATGACGTTAAGTTTTAGAGATATCTTGACCACATACGTACACACACAGACCAATTTCTAAAAACATATTTTTCGTACTCAGGGGACCTGAAAACGTGTATTTCCACTAAAAACTGGATATCGAAAATTTTGACCGAAAACATGACTTTCTCTATACTATATTTCATATACGTAAGAGAAAGTAAAAAACAATTAAAAATTTAAAATACCTATTCACATTTTGAATATTTATAAAGCTTTAGAATCTCTATGACTTAGTTCCTAAACTAACTAAATTTATTCATCATAATTAATCATGAAAAGGATTTATAATTAAATCTTACCTTAGGTAAAAATTTTTTTTCTGTCAGCAATTCACTATCAGCTGCGGTCTTTGCGCCCACATCCTTTAAAGTTAAGGTAAACAATTCCCAAATTTCGCAGTCTTTACAGTGCATGTGTTTTCCACAAAATGTACTAATGTGTACCTATTCGTAGCGGTGAATCCTGTGTTCACTTAAGAATCGATAATGTTGCTATTAAACAAATTCCTTTTTCATAAACATACGTTAAATTATAATAGAATAAATTTGGAAGACAATGATAGCTTCAAAGTAGAAAAATAAACAATTTACAGAATTTTATTTCCCCCTGAATTGAAATCTAAAGTAGACCAACATAAAAACAATGTGGCTTATACATCAAATTCCACAGAAGTAAAAAAAAACAACTGATTTAGAAATAAGTCACTTATATGAATTAATTAATTAATGCTTTAATTTACACGACATCTCACTAATGTAGGATCATGATGTTCACACAGTAATTCAACTTAGTAATATTTTATCACACGCCAAATGTTGATTAATACCAATGGAAATTTTTTTGCAGTAAAATTAAGTCAAGATGGCCAAGCATATTTAAGTCCATTAATTATCTAAGTAAATGCATAAATTATTCAAACTCACCAAAAATTACTGCAATAATACACTAAGTCCAAGCATCTTACTCTTTTAATGTATTCAACTTCAGTTGACTTTGAATCAAAACCATTAATTAAAAACTTTCCAACCCATCTCAAATGGCCTATAACAAAAACAAAGTTACTGTTAAATTTACATAATCAATCCTTGTGGCATTTAAAGGAACATATTTTAAATTAATGTATGTACGATTGCAGTGTGCAAAACTATGAATCTTTAAATGTATTACAAATTTTCTCAACACGTCATCTTGGGATAAGCATTCGGTTCTCCTGGAAGCACATGAAATTTGAAAGTCAGGACAAAAAACCAATTAAAATTATCAATATTAATTAACAAAACTGGAAATGAACTAAGAAGAATTATTACTTATACCAGAATTAAATAATTAGTTAATTATGTTATTTAATCAAAAGTATAGAAGATAAATTCAAATTTAAATTACATTAAAGTAGTTATGCTATACTGGTTCTGGCGCAAAATGCTACATAATCTCACTTTTGAAGTTTGGCGGCCATTTTGTGGGTGGGCCATTTTTTGGTCGGAGTGGAGGCAGTCTGCCATTTTGTGGGCGGCGGCAATTTTGTGGGCCAGCCATTTTGCGTGAGAGGTAGGCGGAGTCAGCCATTTTGGGGCATGGCGGCGCATGCGCAGGATTGAAAAAGTCAAACTTGGTGTAAATAATATGTATATCTTTTGTAGTAAAGGAGATAGGAGGGAAGACGGAGAAAGACAATTAATTATTAGAGAGTCGGCCATTTTGGGGCCTTGCGGCGCATGCGCAGGATTGAATAAATGGACCTGGAGTAAATATCATAATAATGTAAGGATACAACATGTATCTTTTGTAGTAAAGGAGAAAGACAATAAATTAGTAAAGAGTCGGCCATTTTGGGGCGTGGCGGCGCACTCGCAGGATTGAAAAAAATCCCACTTAATGCGAATAAATGCATCTTTTTATAGTACAATGTCCTCATTTTTTATCACACAGTAGTTACAATTAGCATGGGATATCATTTTCTTATCATTACTTTTTGTGTTTACCAAAAATATAAGAATTTTAAAGTATTAAATAACATTCAATTATTTCAGTTTAGATTTATCTACTTTAGCATTAATGTAACACTAGTGTTGGTCCATTTATGATGTTACTGTAAGATTTCAAATAGTAAGCTGTTGTCTTTTGATTTGTTTTTTGAGTAGTTATGCTATACGGGTTCTGACGCAAAACGCTACATAACCTCACTTTTGAAGTTTGCGGCATCTTGTAGGATGAGTCAGCGACCGCCATTTTATGGGAGGAGTCGGCGGCGGCCATTTTGTAGGTAGACAATTCTTTTGGTTGTAGTGGGGGCTGTCGGCCATTTTATGGGTGAGTGGCGGTGATTTTGTGAGTTCGCCATTTTGCGTGAGGGTGGGAGAAGTCAGCCATTTTGGGACGTGGCGGCGCATGCGCAGGATTGAAAAAAGGACCTGGAGTAAATATCATCATGATGTAAGAATACAACATGTACATCTTTTGTAGTAAAGGAGAAAGACAATAAATTAGTAGAGAGTTGGCCATTTTGGGGCGTGGCGGTGCATTCACAGGATTGAAAAATTGCATTTAATGTGAATAAATGAATCTTTTTATAGTAAAAATGTCCTCATTTTTTATCACACAGTAGTTACAATTAGCATGGGAAAGCATTTTCTTATCAGCTCAGACAGGAAATGAGTCAGATTTATATGTAATTGACATGGAAAAGCTGATGTCCTCATTTCTTATCAGAATAACAGGAAATGTATTGAGATTAGCTTGCAAAGCATTTTCTTATCAGACAGGAAATGCGTCAGATTTATATTAGCACGTAAATGCTGACGTTCACGTTTCTTATCAGGTTGGAAATGGGTTATTGTTATTATTACTAGAGTGTATGTGTGAAAATAATTTATGACATGAATGTTCAAGAAGAAAAAAGTTAAGTATATAGCACATTGAAAATCACTTGGGGTATCTGTTGGCTATTTCATAATGGTTATTTTATGCATGATGAATATTTAAACAGTAATCTGTGATCCTTCATAAAAAGTCTAATAATTAGACTTTACAATTACATTAATACTAGTATTATTAATAATTTTGGTAATACCAACTGCGATTTAGCTACATTAAAAAAGAACGTGAACAGTTTGGTTTGTTCAAAACAATTACCTCATTTCCAGTTGTCAAAAATGATGACGTTTAATAGATATAACAGTGTACAATTAACTAGATGTACGAATGCAGCGGGAGCTACAGTTAAATATAAATATATTTTTAGAGAAACTAAGATGCCTTAAGCATCGGATAATAATGTATGATTTGTGTAAAAGTATAGAATAATAAAAAAATATTATTTGTAGAAGGTATTTTAATTTTTTCGAACTTTGTAAGTTGATGATATCTATAAATAGTGATTCGTAATGCGGCAAAATTTGAAACGATACATGTGCAAGATCACATTTTTGCCAAGTTGACATTCTGTAATCTAAAATAGGACATGCGTTTTTAATAAAAAAAAAATGTAGTTTTATAGTATCAAAAATTGTCACTATTTACATTGACATTCAATAAACATAATACTTTTACATATAACGAATTTTCAAACTGCATGCTGATAAGCGAGGTTTAGCGATGTTTAATTTAAATTGGAAGGCATTTTTACAACAAATACAGAATATTTTATTAAAACCATCAGCGTAACGTAGGCTTTACATAATCATCAAGTTATTTATTTTTGTTGAGATATGATGAAATAACAATGAAACGTTTGTTTTTTCACTTTTCTTCAACATAACGTTAACACATATTTGATTTTGTCGTTCAAATCGCGGAATTTGCTTCATAGGCGTCGGGAAAGTTATATCTTTCGGTTTAAGATGAATTCCGGATCAGGATATGATGTACGCTGTTGTAACCGCCCACCCAAAAACACAAATCATTTTTTACATTAACGCAAGCATGCTTCTTCTAATTTGAGGTGACAGTTCAATATGCTCAGCGCCAAGAATGCGTAATTGTACATCAAAAGTGCATTACCACCTTTGCTTTAGATAGATATACCACGTGACGTAATGCTTCTTTAATAATGTGTAATTTTACATACATAATTATACATCAAAAGTGCATTACCACCTTCGCTTTAGATAGATATACCACGTGACGTATTTCTTCTTCAATAATGTGTAATTTTACATACGTAATTTTTACATCAAAAGTGCCTTACCACCTTCGCTTTGATAGATATGCCACGTGATGTATTGCTTCTTTGATATGTTGAAATATCTGGATTAAAGTCGTATTGAATTTTATTACCCAGAATGCTTGGCACTTATGGGCCGAAAATGACCGAACTTACACGAAGTTGACGAGTAAAATTATACCAAAACTTGTAGTACTATGCGGCGCATTAGAAAAGTAGTTCTTCGCTTTAGATAGATATATCACGTGATGTATTGCTTCTTTGATATGCCGAAATAGCTGGATTAAAGTCATGAAAACCTTTACACAGGATTGAAATTTGCATAGATGATACATCAGTAATCCGAGCTTGCAAACCTCGTTGTATCGATTTCTCCAGTCAGATGCATTTCAAGTTTCCTCCAAATCTGGTGAAGTTTCCGCAAATCTCCTAAAATCTACTTTGTAACTAAATCTAGTGACATTTCTGAAAAATTTCTAGAATTTGCTTTGTAACTAAATCTAGTGATTCTTTTCAGTTAGAGTTGGTAACATGCTTGCTTGACACGAGATAGTTATTTATAAATCCATGTGTTTGAGAGAGAGTGAGAGAGAAAGCAACATTTATGATTTGATATGCTGTAGGTATGGTATCAGGACCGACTAATGGACACCTGTCATGAACAGACTAGTTAAAATACCTGCTACCTGTTATGAACGGATCTGTTGTTAACGAACTGTTATGAATGGACCCATTGCAAACGGCCTGTTATGAACGGACCTGTTACCTGATCCGTTACCCTGCTGTTATCCGACCCGTTACCCAGCTGATACCCGACTTGCTGCGAATGGCTTGTTGTGAACGACCTGTTAAAATACTCCTTAGCCGTTGTGAATAGACCAGTTGCAAACAAGACCAGTTATTAGCAACAACTTGTTAACAGACCTATTGAATTGCTGAATATGAATGACAACGACAAAAGAATGCTCGAAATTCAATTAAGCGTAAATATAAAATCTTACTACAAGAAAAGATGCTTGCGGAAAAATTAATTGAAGACGCCTATAAACCTATCATAGAACCGCTTATAAACATCGCTAATAAGATTCAAACAACTACAAAATTGAAAGCTGCAGAAAATAAAATAGAACAGAAGGAAGAAGGTTTAGATTTTGTCACATCTCTGACATCGCAATTGTCATCACCATTATGGAAGTCTGTAGTGGCTGATAATCGAGAGACACTTCTTTTTTTCATCAATATCATGGATTACCTAGACACTACTTTGAACTTATGATAAGCGATGTTGAAAATAAAATAGATACAACGTACGGCATTTCCTACAATGAAATTAAAAATAAATGGATGCTTGGTAAAGACGAAGTAGAAATTGTCGGTAAAGATGTAAGGATAAAGCAACACACATTTCGAGGTACTCTTGGTCTATATGAACTGATAATTATGAAACATCCCAATGAAGCTGCAATCACCCGAGAAGACAGATAACTATAGAAATATTTTATTCAAAACGTCCGTTTATCAACGTCACTTTGAACCAACCGAACAAGTAAAATCTAACAAAGATTATAAATACTTGCGTAGTATTAAGTCGATACTTGAATTCACTCTACAACAACAACAACGAAAACTAAAGGAAGAAGAAGCAAATAAGAAACTTACTGCTAAAACAGGGACCGGGATTGTAAAAAGACAACTGTTCAAGGGCGTACACAATAATAGGAGAATCGATTATAGATATTGGGACGACGTGGACGAATTACTCGACGAATTACAACTTTTGTGGGCAGAAAAAATGGCAGGGCATACCGGACATGATAACCAGATATCAATCTTAGAGGAGTTAGTGGAAGCCGGTTACATCTACATGCCTAAAAATAATGACTTCTGACATTTCTAATGATAATAAATAGTTAGTTATTCAAATATCTCTAGTTTGGATGCTATCGAGACCAACATTACGAAATAACGAATATTAAGGGAGAACCGGGGATTGCCTTCAAACTAACTAATGAAGGGCACTTCACTTTGGAAAATAACAAACTGACTGAAGTTGCAGATCCAACACTTTCAACAGACGTTGCTAACAAAGCGTATGTTGATGGAATTGCTAATAAACAATTGAACGATATAAAAGCAAACAAGGAAATAATCGATAATTATTGTATTAATACCAAAAATAACGCCGACAACGACATTAGCACATCTTATATAGCTAAGATATATGAATACATCAATTCAAACAACCTCAATTATGTAACTAAGGCAGATTTAGCTAATTCTATTGATGGTGATGTCGAACGGTTTATAGAAAATTATCTGAAAAATGAACTACAGCAACAAGCACACTACGACTTACTTAAGAATAACGTGATATAATATTCAAGCAACAAATTGTGAAAGAGTTGCATAAACCTGCTAGAAGAAACTTTCCAAGAAGACGTACGATAGTTAAAGGTTTCGATGACCTATGGCAGTCAGATTTAGGGGAATTCTTGAAGTATTCTAGAAAAAATAAAGGTTAGAAGTACATTTTGGCTGTAATCGATTGTTTTTAGAAGTTTCTATGGACACGAGCTTTAAAATCAAAATCCGGTGAAGATGTCACCACACCGATTGATTCTGTTTTAACGGCAGATAAACGCATTCCTCATAATTTATAAACAGATAATGGAAAAGAATTTTATAATAGTAACTTTGTAAATTTAATGAAGTCCTACAACATAAATCATTATTCCACATACAGCGTGAAGAAAGCTTCGATGGCTGAACGTGTTATTAGAACCCTTAAACAAGATTTGTACAAAGGTTTTAGTGTTCAATGAAACTAATAACCGCAAACATCATACGATCGGACTGTAGCCTAAGGATGTAACTTCTAAAACGAACTTGGGCGATGTCTACGGTAATTTGAAAATATTCGTGAAAAATCGCTACAAAGTCGGAGATGTTAGAATTAGTAAATATAAAAGTGTTTTTGATAAGGGATATATGCCGAATTGGTCTAGCGAACTTTTCAAGATCGCGAAAATTCAAATAACTAATCCTGTAACTTATCAGCTGATTGATATGCAACATCGACCCATACTCGGCGCATTCTACGAACACTAACTACTGAAGACCACACACGATGATGTCTACCCGATAGAAAAGGCGTTGAAACGTAAAGGAAAGCAAATCTACATAAAATGGTTAGGGTTTCCTAAATCTGCCTGGATAGAAGCATCTGTTCTACTTAAATAGGTAGTTTAACTATGACATGTACTATAGTTAAATAAAAGAATTGTATGCATATAAAGTGTTTTATTTATTAGCTATTATATTTTTTTTTAAATCATTACGTTATTGATTAATTTCGGTTGTTGTCATCTACTTCTTCATCATTATCAAGATTATTGTTAAAATATGGCTTAAGCTCACATAGAAATCTTTTCAGGTCAGTTTCGCATAGCGTTGCTATAAGTTCTTTATCGGTAAGTTTACTTTCGAGATAATCTTCAAATATCGTTACATCTGCTGCGATTTCTAAACATTCTTCTGTAGTATAATCAACATTTATTTGGCATACACCGTACACAGGTTCATGTTCTGCATCCTGTTCTAAAGTTCGAAATTGATCCGAAAGTCTTTGAACGGAACTTCTCTTACCGTAGGATTTCATCCAACCTTCGGCTGCATACACTGTCCACATTCTTCTTGCAGACTTTACTATTATAACTATTAATACTCGACTATTGTAGTCGGGTAACAGCTGGGTAAACGGGTCGAGTAACAGGGCTCATATCAGCTGGATAACGGGTCAGGTAACAGCTGGGTAACGGGTTGGGTAATAGCTGAGTAATGGGTAGGGTAACAGCTGGGTAAAGGGTCGAGTGACAGGACCGTTCACAACAGCCCTTTCGCAATGGGTCCATTCATAGCAGGACGTTTAAGACGGGTCCGTTCATAACAAGCCGTTCATAACAGATCCATTCATAACAGGTAGCAGGTATTTTAACTGGTCTGTTCACGACAGATGTCCATTAGTCGGTCCAGATACCACACCTTTAGCATATCAAATAATAAATGTCGCTAGATTTAGTTACAAAGCAGATTCTAGGGATTTTTTAGAAATGTCACTAGATTAGTTACAAATCAGATTCTAGGGGATTTGCGGAAACATATCACCAGATTTGGAGGGTAATTTGAAATGCATCTGACCGGAGAAACCGATGAGGTTTGCAAGCCCGGATTACCGATGTATCATCTATGCAACTTTCAGTCCTTTGTAAAGATTCACACGACTTTAATACAGCTATTTCAACATATTAAAGAAGCAATACGTCACGTGGTATATCTATCTAAAGCGAAGGTGATAACGCACTTTTGATGTACAATTATGGATTCTTAGAGCTGAGCATTTTGGACTGTCACCTCAAATTAGAAGAAGCATCCTTGCGTTAATGTAAAAAATGACTTGTTTTTGCGTGGGCGGTTATATCAGCGTACATCATATCATGATCCGGAATTCATCTTAAACCTAAAGATATAACTTTCCCAATGCCTATGAGGCAAATTCCGCGATTTGAACGACAAAATCAAGAATCTGTTAATGTTATGTTGAAGAAAAGTAAAAAAAACGTTTCATTGTTCTTTCATCATATCTTAACAAAAATAAATAACTTGATGATTATGCAAAGCCTACATTACGCTGATGGTTTTAATAAAATATTCTGTGTTTGTTGTAAAAATGCCTTCCAATTTAAATTAAACATCGCTAAATCTCGTTTACCAGCATGCAGTTTGAAAATTCGTTATATGTAAAAGTATTATGTTTATTGAATGCCAATCTAAATAGTGACAATTTTTGATACTATAAAACTACATTTTTTTGTAATTAAAAACGCATGGCCTATTTTCATGACAATGGTCAAGGTAGTGTGACGTGAACATGTCTATTTTAGATTACAGAATGTCAATTTAGCGAAAATGTTATCTTCCACATAAATGCGCTTGTAGCATTTCTAATTTTGCCGCATTACGGATCACGATTTATAGATATCATCAACTTAAAAGGTACGAAAAAATTAAAATAACTTCTACAAACCATATTTTTTTATTATTCTATACTTTTACACAAATCATACATTATTATCATATGCTTAAGGCATCTTCATTTCTCTAAAAATATATTTATATTTAACCGTAGCTCCCGCTGCATTCTTACGTCTACTTAATTGTACATTGTTATATCTATTAGACGTCATCATTATTGACAACTGGAAATGAGGTAATTGTTTCAAACAAACCAAACTGTTCACGTTCTTTTTTAATGTAGCTAAATCGCAGTTGGTATTAATAAAATTATTAATAATACTATTATTGATGTAATTGTAATGTCTAATTATTAGACCTTTTATGAAGGATCGCAGATTACTGTTTAAATATTCATCATGCATAAAATAACCATTATGAAGTAGCCAATAAATACCCCATAGGTATCTCAAGTGATTTTCGATAAGCTGTAATGGGGTCAATGTGCTATGTAATTGACTTTCTTCTTCTTGAACATTCATGTCATATAAATTATTTTCACACATATACACTCTAGTAATAATAACTCTAACCCACTTCCAACCTGATAAGAAACGTGAACATCAGCATGTATGTGCTAATAAAAAATCTGACTCATTTCCTGTCTGATAAGAAAATGCTTCGTATGCTAATCTCAATACATTTCCTCCTACTCTGCTAAGAAATGAGGACATCGGCTTTTCCATATCAATTATATATAAATCTGGATCATTTCCTGTCTGAGTTCATAAGAAAATGCTTTCCCGTGCTAATTATAACTACTGTGTGATAAAAAATGAGGACATATTTACTATAAAAAAATGCATTTATTCACATTAAGTGCGATTTTTTTCAATCCTGCGCATGCGCCCCCACACCCCAAAATGGCCGACTCTACTAATTTATTGCCTTTCTCCTTTACTACAAAAGATGTACATGTACATCATGATAATATTTACTCCAGGTCGGTTTTTTCAATCCTGCGCATGCGCCGCCACGTCCCAAAATGACCGACTCTCTAATAATTAATTGTCTTTCTCCGTCTCCCCTCCTCTCTCCTTTGTATATACATGTTATTTACATTAAGTCCGACTTTTTCAATCCTACGCATGCCTCAAAATGGCCGACCACAAAATGGCTGGCTCATCCCACCCTCACACAAAATGGTGAACTCACAAAATCGTCGCCGCCCATCCACAAAATGGCCGACAGCCCCCACTCCAACCAAAAAGCTTGTCTACCCACAAAATGGTCGACCTACAAAATGACTGACCCACAAAATGGCTAAAGTAGATAAATCTAAACTGAAATAATTGAATGTTATTTAATACTTTAAAATTCTTATATATTTGGTAAGCATAAAAAGTAACAAAGCTGTTACACCCTCCAATTTTGATGAAATTTTGATGTTATCGATAACTAAAATATTGGAGACATATAATTCAGTTTTAAAATTGAACCAGTATTGGACCACATCAGAAAAAGTAGAACAATTTTAATGAAACAAACTTTAAAATATTCTCCATAATGAGGAACAAAAACACGATATTTTACATGTGGATATCTTACTGTGAGGATGAAAGCAACCCTTGAGAAGAGCTAAAAATGGCAAATGTACTCTCAATTATAAAGGATTTCTTTTGAAAAAATATATATTTTAGAGAAAGCTGAAAACAAAATAGACGTGTTTTCACGTTGTAAATGGGTTTCAACCTATATTAGGTCTTTAAATCTATTTAATAGTTTTTTTTGTAAAGATTGTTTATTTACATATAGAATCCTATTAATCATAATTACAATTTACTTCTTATATGTCCCATATGTGTTTAAAGAAGAGGTAAATCACCCCATTTATAAAGTGTGTTATAATAACTTATAACGAAGATAAAATGATCATACACGATAAAATACATAAAAAAGTCTTATAAGCATGATCCCAAAAATCAAAATCAAAATCAATACCCTTAAAGGAAGTGATTCTTGTATTGTACATATGAGCCAAATAAATTGGTGCCACAGCATAATTTATGTAGTTGCTTTATATTTAATTTAATAATGTAGGTTATGTTTACACAAATAAATCTTGTACTGTTCATTTCATAGTCAGAATAAACTGCAAATATACTAAACATTAATTATAAGTAGGGGGCGGAATATATGCATTTAAATGCAGCCAAAATATGCGCATATATATGCCTTGTTTGCCTTTAAAATATGCACTTATATGCCT
>JAHWXV010642681.1:0-11064 GCA_024586415.1 Phrixothrix hirtus
AAGTGTTACCAAGAGGTTTGCACAATTTTTATAAAGTACTAGAACATAAAATAGGTCACGAAATAGGAATTAGACGTCTTTTGGATGCAAACACGACTATGTATGCTTACGATTTGACTCTATGTGAAGATAATTGGAAAGTATTTGCGCTAGATTTAAGTTTGGATGATATTTTAGCCGTTCAAAGTATCTACGGTAAAAGAACAACTACATCTACAACCCCATCTACAACTAAATAGCGTGCAATTAATATAACCACAACTAAAAGTATTCTAATTAGTAGAATATCAACGACAACAACTGTTATTACAGAACCAACATCTTTACCTGACCTATGTACTTCAAATAATCAAATTGATACATTCCTAGTTGTGAACTATATTTTTTCGCGTTTATTCCAAGGTGGCCCAATCTTGTTCAATCTCAGCCGCCCACCATGGCTTTGATTGTCCGAGGCTTTTCTTTGGTTCCTTTTAGCAATATTTTTAAAGGTAGACCTAGTTGCTAACCTAGATCGTATCCTATGTCGATGAAATGTTCCCTACTTACGTAATCGACATCATACCGGTCAGTGTGGACGTATTTAGCCTACGTGCTACAAGCGCAACCACAATCCTAGAATTACTCCAGGCATGCCTAACGCTATTCTATACAGACTAAGCTCCCTATCATGAACGAGTTACTCTGCAAGCCAGCATGTAGTTTCCCGTGCCACGACTACTAGGACGTATACATAATGCACTAACACTCGGGCACAAAAAAAAGAAAATATATAATCATTAGACACAATTAAAATAGTTATGTCTTAAACATAGTATAGAAATGTATGATTCAAGTAAGGTATTTGATAATACCTATATATAATATATGTAGTGATGATGTGAGTTCAAATACTGAACAAATATGCAATTTTAATGTATTTTTGTGAACAACTAAAAGAACTGGAACTACTTTTTCTTAAGGTTTTTAAAAATTGATCTCGATAAAAGCTAAAACACCTGATGTATGTGAATATGCGTGCTTATTATTATGATCAGACATCGAAAAAGTTAAGGTGTTATGAATACACTTATATACAAGTTGCCAATTCAAGTACATATTCCTGGATATCAATCCTGTGAACTTGGTACTAAATTAAAGAAGCGCCTTTTT
This sequence comes from Phrixothrix hirtus, assembly GCA_024586415.1. Taxonomy (NCBI): domain Eukaryota; kingdom Metazoa; phylum Arthropoda; class Insecta; order Coleoptera; family Phengodidae; genus Phrixothrix; species Phrixothrix hirtus. The sequence continues at coordinate 1,153 of JAHWXV010642681.1, forward strand.
CGCAGGGACATAGGTATTAACCCCTTCCTGTTGAGAAAACGTCGTGCTTATAGCATTAGCAACGATTTAAGTGAAAGACATAAAGCAGGCCGTGTTTCGGTTAATAAAGCTTGGGAAAGATAAAGATCTAAATACGCTCCTAGAGGTAAAAAGGTAGCTGCGTTAACTACAACTACGGCTATGAAAGCAAAAAGAAAACTAGGAACGGGCTATCTATCTCTAAAAAATCTTAGAAGAGGGGGTGGAGTGAGAGAGAAAGAAGTAGGACGACGAACAAAAAAAGGGTCCTTAAGCACGAACAATTTAATTTTAACAAGAACGTATTTAAGAAAGTAAAGAATTCAATCAACTTTGGTAATGCTGGAGGTAGTCTCCTTAATTTGATAATTTAATGAAGTCTGCATTTAAGACAGCTCGTTTAAGTGCAGTTCCGATACAACATTTTCGAACGGGAACGATTATTATAAAAGAGATAAGGGGCCGTCACTCAAACTTATTTATAGTGAGTCACTTGGTAAGAGAAGAACAAAAGGAAATAAGAATAAACTTTCTTCTGCAGAAAGGTATATTTTACAATCAATTGGAGTTCAAGCTCGTTAAAACAAGAAATGAGTATTATTGACCTTAATATTTTTAAGCCTATTAAGTATGATGAAACTATTACAAAGGAATAACTACAGACCTATCTACCGTTTACAAGAACATATTACTTATCGAATGAAGTTAGAATTGAAATTAAAGCTCAAGATCTAATAACAAGTACACATAACAGTTACATTTATATCGTTGGATCAATTAAACCTAATAAGGCTGAAAAGACGTGTAAATTAATGAATAACTTTCCGTGTTTCTTATCCAAAAGGGTGCGCTATGAGTTAGCAGCTCAAGGGATTGACGTTTGCAGATTACCTAGCATTACCAGTAGCATTAGGGGCTATGTTTCATATACCCCTAATGATACAAATAGTTTAAATTTGATAGGATGGGATCTGAATGATAAAAAGGTAATCCAAAATCAACACACAGTTGCAGATGGAGTAATAGGTTTTGTTGCTTGTATTCCATTAAGACATATATTTGGTTTTGCTTGAATGTATAATGGACCAATCATCAACATTAAACAAGAGTTAATTTTAATTATGTCTAGAACTTATAATAATTGCTATACAAGGGACGATTCAACAATAACTTTAACTGAAATCAGCTTAAAGGTATCCCATTTGACGCTTAGCGATCAAGATAGAATTGACCTATACGATTCTTTAGCCAGAAGTTCCATCATATCGTTATCTTTTCGACATTGGGAGTTATATGAATTACCTGCACTAAAATGAACTAAAATGGATATTTGGTCAACAAAGACATCAAGCAGCTTAGAGAAACCTCGATAGGTTTTAGTAGGCTTTTAACACAATCAGAAACACAATAAATAAGCTGATGTTTCTAAATTTCAACACTATCTTACTCATTTTCAGCTTAAGTTAAATTGTGATGTGATGTACCCTTACGAGAACATGCATCTGAACCTTGAAAATGATCGTTATGCAACAGCATACCTAAATTATGAACATTTCCATAACAATTATTACGAAATAGTTAACAGTCAACCACTACTTGATTATGCCGAATTTAAAGATTGTCCTATATTTGTAATACATCAAAATTTCAACTGTAGATATTAAATTGGAAATGGAAGCTCTGAAGTATTTTGAAGCCGGATCTGTTGCCTACTGTTTAATATTGCAAAACAGTATAATGCAATATGGCGGTGGCGTCACGTAACACATCGCTAATATAAGCGACGCCGTTTACATCGTAACCATCAACTGCTTGATTAGCCACAATAGTAAATGTTGAAGTCATCTACCAAGTATCAAGTAACATGAATTCTGGGCATTTTCCAGCTTATATAAATTAATTTAAAGAACAGTATTTATTTCTAATCTCTTATATCTGATTTTGTATTTGAAAATTATAATTAATAGAATTTAGTTTGAGACCCGATTTCGGTAAGTAGTTTTCTAGTGAATATAACTTCTAAAATAGTAGAATTTACACCTGAAGCATTCAATTAGCTAACATCAAAACTTCAATTTATGTATTTTAACGAATATCGTTAATTTTTGAATAAAACGATCTAATTTGTATAAAATAGTTGTTACATTAATAAACAATCAATCTCGTGCAACAAATTTTAAAATTACCCTAGAATGAGTATTTCCTGCCAAGTAAGAGCTCATCATTTCAATTATCTCACGGGCCATCTCTTTACTAAATGTAGACGATTCCATAAAACTGATAGAGGGTAATTGAAATAAATTTTTCTGATCTCGAATTCTTCACCCTTCTAACCTCAAATTCTCCCTATGCAAGATTAATTATTAGTAATACTGTATTTTTATTACTCACAATATGTTATATAGGTATACATATTATAATACTTACATATTCTCAATTTCTTGTATTTCGTCTAAAATCATTTCATAAACAACTAGATGTAACGCCATAATGTACTTAAATACCCGTTAATATGACTAGCGACTGGTAATTTGTGTCGGTAAAAATTCAATAGTTAAAGACAACTGTTGATGGTTATCGCTAATATATGGGGATAGATATTCGGGATTTTTATTTAACGACGTCGCTTATATTAGCGTTCAACAATTTGCTATTGTCGCTAAACAAGTAGTCGATTGTTAAAATATAAACGACGTCGCGTATATTAGCGATGTATTAGTTGACACTAGCGCAGTCTCTTAACAAACGAAGTAAGAAAACTATAAATGTTGTGTTAACTACTTTTATTTTGTTTGAACTAACTAATAGAAATATAGCAAGAATGTAATTATTAATTGTTGAAATAAAATTGTATGTAAATCAATGTAATCTTTTATTTAGTAAGACACTATATTTTAAGATGCACCTTTATATTTTAGCTAGTGTTACAATCACCTCAGTGATTAAAAGCAAATAATTAACCAAAAATATACTTTACCTACATCTAGCTTTAATAAAGAAGAAGATAAATATCAAAATAGCAAACATGGTAAATTATTACGTAATAGTAGAATACCCTGTTATTTGCGGATCAAGTAATTGCGGGAAAACAAATCTGATCATGTCACTGCTTACTACTGACAACGGGTTAAAATTTGGAAATGTTCTTATCTCAACCTAAACATATATTTCTAGAACAAGTGCTAAAACCGCTCAAGTTTATAAAATATTTCCCATTCAGTGAAGATGTTGAAATATTTAGTCCATGGAATGTCAAGTTCAATTCTGTATTTATATTTGATGATATCGCATTTTCTAAGCAAAATAACATTCAGGGATATTTTAGTATGGCTAGGCTATCTTTTTCAAACATACATGGATTCCTAAACATTTAATTCGCGGTAATATAAATACGTTAGTGTTGTTTAAGCAGGATGATTTAAACTTACGTCATGTATATGAAGATCATTGGGTACGGATGCCGTTTCAATTATTTCGAGGTATATGTTCTATGATGTACTGATATATGCGACTTCCTTTCAATTCACAAGGACTTTGAAATGAACAAAGGTAGATACAGAAAAGGATTTGATGGTTTTATACGTATCAATGAATGAAATGGATATGAATTGTTTAGAAAACCCGTTTTGGCAACCGCATTACGCAGATTCGTTACCTTAACAGCATTCCAAATTTTTACAATAGCGTTAAAAGTTTTATAGGAGATTCCGGTAACGAAGGTTACCTAACAGGTTTTTGGAATACTATAGACTGTTGTACCCAACGGAGTGTAATCTCGGTAAAAATACTGGAACAAGAACCATAGAAGAGACTGAATTCGCCTTAAATAGAATCCATAATTCAAGACATTATAAAAAGACACAAAATTTTTCAAAATCATTGACGTATCTCTTTGGAGATACATTACCTATTGTTGGAAAGGTCGATCATGATTTTTGTCCAAATTTAGCATTACAATTAAATGTTTTAATCGGAGACGGATTATTTAATGGGGGAGTTTATCGTAAAACATGTGTATTTAGCTCCTCACCTCGACAAGGATTTATTTAAGAAATTAATTGTGATTAAATCACGTGGGGGAATCGGTAGGAAATTTCAAATTGCTTTTTAACTAAATTTTTGTCTATACACGTATATATTAATGCTAATACATCGAGGGGTTCGTACTATTTCCTTGAATACAATTCATTACCTAGACACTATCTTGAACTTATGATTAGCAATGGTGAAAATAAATTAGATAGAACACACGGTATTACCTATAATGGTAAATATGATGTAAATATTAACGGTAAAGATATAATGCAAAGGGAAACACATACTAAGGTACTTCAAGTCTATACGAACTAATAATTATGAGATATCCTAATTTAGCCTTGATTACTAAAGTAGAAAAAAGGAATTATAGAGATATACTTGCTATATCAGTTTATCGACGGCAGTTTGAGCCAACAAAACCAATAAATATTATAATGACTTGCGTATTATTAAACCGATACTTGAATTATTACTTTAGTAACAACAAGTAACAGAATAACCTAAAAAAAATCTAGTACTGCTAAATCAGAATGGGGACTATTTAAAAAGTAGGTAATAACAGAAGAATAGATTATAGATATTGGACTAACGTGCACTAATTGCTCGACTAATTACGACTTCAGTAGGCTGAAAAAGTGGTAGGACATACTGGAAACGATAATCAGATGATATCAATTTTAGAATAGTTAGCGGAAGTCCGTTACATATATATACCTAAAAATAATAACTTCTTACATGTTTCTTTATAAGCTAGAAATTACAGGTATATAGTTATTTTTATAATGACTATCAACTATTGGTCTTTACCATCAACAACGTTATGAAGTAAGTAATATCAATGGGGAACCGGGTGTGGGTTTCGAAATAACTAATGATGGTCATTTTACTTTAGAAGACAATAAACTGACTGACTTTGCCGATTCAACCCTTTCAAAGGACGTCGTTATAAGGAATATGTAGATCAAATGGTACGCAAAATAGCAAATGATATAAAAATAAACACTGAAGCTACTTACGACACATCAAAAGCAACAACAAGGATAACAAATGTACAATACAACAAGTAATACCGAAGGTATGCAATTATGTTGATGTTATAACTTATAAATACGTTCTTAAAGAATATTTAGATAAAGCATACGTTTATATTGATAAGGTTAGGAAGATGTTTGGAACTTGAAGTTAGAATATTTAAAAGACAGATAGTAAAAGAATTACACAAACCTGCTAGAAAAACTTTCCCAAGAAGACGTGCAATAGTCAAAGGCTTTGACGACTTGTGTCAGGCTGATTTAGGTGAATTCTTGACATATGCTAGAAATAATAAGGGTTACAAGTACATTTTGATTCTATTTGATTGCTTCTCGAAGTATTTATGGACACGAGCTTTAAAATCAAAATCTGGCGAAGCAATGACTTCTATTTTAAAAGGTGATGTTAAACGTAAGCCTCGCAATTCTTAAAGAGATAATGGGAAAGAATTTTATAATCGTAACTTCGCAAATTTAATGAAGACATATATCATACAGTATTATTCTATGTATAGTGTAAAGAAATCAACAATGGCAGAGTGTGTAATTAAGACGGTTAAACAAGGTTTGTACAATGCATCTAGTCTTCAAGGACACTATCGACGGATTGACATATTGACTGATATAGAACATAATTATAATAATCGTAAATATCGAACAATTGGTATGAAACCTGCAAATATAACTTCGAAAATGAACCTGAACCGCGTCACTAGTAATTTAAAGATATTTGGAAATAATCATTACAAAGTAGGAGATGTAGTTAGAATTAGTAAATTTAACAGTATATTTGGTAAGGGTTATACACCAACTTGGTCTAGTGAACTATTTAAAATAAAAAAGTACAAATAACAAACCATATAGCCTTTGTGTTAAAAGATATGCAGAACCAACTTATTCTTGAAGGCTTCTATGAACAGGAACTACAGAAAACTGCACATGAAGATATATATCTAGTTAAAAAGGTTTTGAAACGTAAAGGATAAGTGAGTGTATGTAAAATGGTTAGGCTTTCCTAAACCTACCTGAAAAGCTGCATCGCCCGCTTACAGTTTTTAAGCTTTAATATGTATTATAGTTAAATAAAATAAAAACAATTTAGATAAAACGTGTTTTATTACCATTATACATCAACATTATAATCTTGATTAGAATTATTAGCATTACAATTATTAATATTAACATACCTTGGTACATAAAAAAAAGTGATAATTCTGATAAAAACATTTAAAATCTAGTTCAACCAGTTTGTCAATAAATTCTTCCTCGAAAATTTTCCCGTCAAGTTATACTTTGCACAATGCTGTTCCTTTATCGTATTTAGTTGCTAAAGCAAAACATTATTCTTCAATTGGTAATCCACTCTCCAAATTCCATAAACATATTCATGTTCTGCATCAAATTGCAAAGAAATAAATTGTTCAAAAGTCGTTTGACTGCTGAAATCTTATTGATAGCTTTGGTGCAACCTTCAGCGGCGTATGCCATCTACATTGTTACAGTTATACTAACATAATTTACAAAGATCTACTCAGTCAAAGGAGTATTCTAGGGCCGAATGAAGCTCCCAACGTTTTCGACTACTTCTTTAACTTGGCTAGTGGGGTAAGGGTGTAATCATTTTATGCATGATTTATAATGACCCCATGCTATCGAATCCATACAATTATTTAAAATACAACGTTTATAATTAAATTAAGATAACGCAAGTTTCTTTTGTTTTACTGTATATAAATTATGATTGATAGATTTAATAAATTTTTGATACCTAAATATTTTGATGTCATCCATTAAATAACTAAAATAGTCATCAAACGTAATTGTATTATCAATTACAGAACCAACGATACCTTTAGCATTTTTAGTTTCATTACTATTACCCTCCACGCGCATACTGTACATTTTCTATTTTAACCCAACGTATTCAGTCATTATTTTACCGTGATTTTCGTCTTCCATTTTTTCTAAAACCTTCTCGTTCACCCTCTCGATACCGTATCTATTATTTATTGGATATTCGTAAGTATCAAATTAATTAAATTCTGATTCTTAAGGTAACATATGTCATCAAAAATGATCTCATAAATAAAGGAATCTACATAAAGATGATTTAAATTGTTTGAATTACGCTTTTTCAACGTAAAATTATAGTGAAAATGGTATATGTGCCCTTTGTAAATATCCAATATGCACATTCCAATGTATATAGGCTTTTAAAAGTTAATTTGAGTTTTATTAAGTTCAATTATTACAAGGTTATTACTCAAAATGTTTCTACTATGAAAATCAGGTAAACTTATCTAATGACAGGATCCATATTGACAACTCTATTTAGAAACTAATTTAATAATTCCATACCTCCGAACGTTCTCAATAGTTTTTAACAAATATTGCGTTATTCATCAATTTATACAGGTTCTTCAGAAAATCGTTTTTAGCTACTTTTCGTAATTTAGTGTTCAGATCTACATAAGCCAATAGGACTGCTTAAATTGTATTACTCTATGAACCGTTGTAAGTTTGAGTCCTACAGTCAAAAATTGTTTAAGAATATTGTAATGAATTATATAACGTTTCTTATCATGCAAGGTTGGAATTAATTTAGTTATTTTAGAGTTCGGAGTTTTTGTGTGCTCAGAACAAAATGGAAGGCTGTTATATATGTCATGCAGGGTATTCTAGATCAACTTCCAATACATATCTGGTTTGTGAATCTGTAGGTACGGATGTAATATCTAAATTTTTGATTTCTTCGGCGCTAATCCATTTAAAATCACCCAATGGTGAAGGCTTACTCATAGCTAGAGCATATAGATTGTTTACGTCATAGTAGCAAATATTCTGAAGGATTACTAGAATCGTAGTTTTTTAAGTATTTATTGGTGGCCTTACTATAACGTTTGCAGCATTGGCTAATACCAGCACTAATCCCCTCTTGAAGAAAAGCAACATGTTAACATCAGAAAGCAATTCAAACTTCACTTTTGTGTACTTTAACATAGCACCCCATATGAATTCCGGAATGGTATAGTAATGAACGCAATCTAAGCCGTATACATTACAACAATTGTATCGAAATTACTGAAATATGTCTGCTAAAAGTAATATATCAGTCTTTAAATAGGAGTCAGAATTATCACCCAGATTAGAGATGTTGAATTTATTCCATACATTTTGTGAGTGTTTGTATTCAATCTTAGATACACGTTTACCAGTTAAACTATTATAAAAGATTTCCCTAGGAGGAAGTTGTGTTTCATTAAATTTCTCCCATTTATCCAGATAGTTATAGGGGAAAACACCTTTTCTAGTTAATAATTGTGTGTCTTTTTTGCTTAAATTTGAGTTCTGTTCTTTCAAAATTTCATCCGATGAATAATAAACCAGTTTACTTAATGCAGAATCAATAAATCTAAAGGAATCTATAAATTTGAATTTAATATTTGTATTTTGTTCTGTTTTCGTAAAGGAAATGTATCGATCTTTGTTGATAGGTAAAACTGAAAGGTGCCCGGAAAAACATCTTGCTAGTTCCTTGATCAACAGATGACTATCGTACCAACTTAGATTATGAAATATTACTGGTACAACTCTCTTTAGCTTATAATTTAGATTGCATTCGTTATGTGCAGATACTCGGTATTTTTCAGTTAAATGACAGTGGTCTCTTACTTTAACATCAGTCTCGTTAAATAATCTTTCACAAATACGACATACAGTTGAATTTACATATTCAAATTGCTGTTGAACCGTTAGTTCGTTCATAGGAATGTTTCTATCAAAATGTGGCTTCAATTCATCTGCAGTAGTTCGAAGTTCGTTTACAAACCAACTCTCACAATCCTTTCCACAATATGATCTATAATACGATAGCGAAGCATTAAAAGAAAAATTTAAATAGCAACCCACACTGCAAGTTTCATAATGTTGACATTAAACTGTATCTGAAGCATTGTCAGTAGATTCTTCAATATTTTCTAATAAACACTCAAAGTCAACGTAAATAACAAAAGTTGCAAGTTATTTGTTTTGACAATTTTTAGAGTCTACAAATGTACTAGGTTTCCACAAATTTAGTTTACAATTGTTTAATTCAGTACAATCTATAGTGTGAGTCTTTAATTGATCTTCAGTTGAGAAATAACTAAGATAACGATCGTAAATCTGAAACTTTTTCTTACTTTGATTCAATTGACTAGCTACAAGACGCGAAAGAGCCTTAATCCAACAGTAATAAAATGTTCGTGGTCAGCATCATCGCAATTACTAAAATCTTGATTCTCCGTTTTACAGTCATCCATGTGCTCAATCTGTTTAAGCAATAAATTGACCTGCTTCTCTTTCTTTTTAGAAGTAATACGTAATGACATAACACTATACTGCTTTTTAGGTAATGTTAACTCATAGATATTTATGAAATTGTCGGATTTAACTTTAAAAATTTTTATATTTGGTTTGAATGAATGTTTACAGGAAATTCAATACCCTCTAGGTTTATCACTGTAGAATAATGAGGATACGTAGAAATTCTAGAAGATTTTTTATTTGATGTGGATGTATATAGATCTGATACAGTAGACCGAGCAAAACAGGCCTCATTGTGATTTCTTACCTAATACATGCATGTTTGAGAAGAACAGGTTATCACAGATATTTATATTTACACACAAAGGGATGATCATATACAAAGCCTAACTGAACCGTTTTCTTCAAAATGACTGGAACGATTTTGTAAATTTTCTGTCACATATGTTTGAAACCAATCGTTTAATTTCTTTTTATCCAAACCGCTTGGCAGTAGTCTAACATTCTTTGTATTGAACGT
>JAHWXV010642698.1:0-10236 GCA_024586415.1 Phrixothrix hirtus
GTTCTTTTAGGCAGCCGCCTTCAAACAAGGCCGATTTCATCTGTGCCATTGATTTGGTGTTCCTGTAAATTACAACTCAAAACGAACGTAAATATTGTTTGAGGGGGTTTTAATGCCTGGTCTTTTTAAAAATCTAATATCGCATCTGTTTGAATTCTTGTAACCACCCATCACGTGGATGTTTTATTTAGAACCTCATGTAAGGGTTCGTGGATTATTATAATATTCCCTAACCATTGTTTAAAAATTGGCTTATATATTTGTCAGTTCTTTACTTTTAGTACATTTCATAGTAACATTTATTCTATTTATTCTATATTTATTCTATGTTTTTATTAGCACAACAAATCGTAGATTTAGCAGTATCATATCTATTTATAGTCGTTAAAGGAGCCACTTCGCTTTCTAGTGTTTTTGAAATAACACGTATACCTGCATTTCCTACAGACATACATACGTATAATTATGATAAAGCTAATACTTTGCGCGTCATTCCATTTATATGCTTAAAGCATAAGGATGACATAATAAAGTGGAGCGCTATATATTGCTTGCATTCATTAGACTAAAATACTTACCGGGTGTTTTCAGGGATTACGCCATTTGTCTACCAAAAGGCTATGGAGCACCGCATGCTGTTCAATTTAATCGAGGTTGTAGTTGTTTACTTTGAAGAACCTTACGTTAAAAATTAAATGTGCGCTGTATTGTATGGTTCAACGAAGTGTTCAGATAACTGAGCGCCTACTGTAATTTAATCTCTAAAGTATTATTAGGATTAGTCAAATCAAGCCTTTATATTTTATTGATCTTTTATATTTCAAAACTAAATGTATTTTACACAGAATTTATAGCATCGTACATCTAATTTATTTGCTAAATATATAATTAATATTAGTTTTAACTTTAAATAGCCTTAAAATGTAATATTGTTGAACTAAACATGATTGATTGGTTAAATAATAGGAGAAAACGTTTCAAGCTTTAGAAAAATGGAAATGTAGCAATCCTTCCAAATCCATGGTTGTAACAGAATAAAAGCGAGTTTAATAGTAATTGACGTGTAATTTATAATGTATACCCAATTAGCTTTATTTGCCCGTTAAATGAGGCAAATGACAATTTTATAAAACTTTTCAACTCCTCAGCTCAACACATTTACTAACATTACTAAAATGTCATTTTATGATTTACTTCTTTCTAATTATAAATAAACAACCTAACACATTAACCATTCTTTTTAATGCATAATTCAATTGAAAATGAATAACAATTACAACTCTTATTAACAATAACGAAGTATGATAATTTAAAATGCTTAATCATTTCAATATTCTTAAGCACGAATCATAAAATTTCCATTTATTTTAAGTCGTGAAAAAGTTTAAGGAAAGTTTTCCGAATCTACATTTTTAACAACTTCTAAACACGAAACTTTTTATTGATTAAGCGACACTTAAAATAGAGCTAATGGCTCAAATTTTAACTTTACATTGTTAGAATTAATAGGAATTAATAATATTATGTAAAGTGATAGAACATGGACTTTACGCGCAGCATTGAGTGATATGAGTGCCTATTCATGTATAAATAGCCCATCCAAACATGACTATTGGTTATCAAGATTCAGTGTCTATTTGTTTTGAATCACACTATATAAAAATAATCGTAAAGAATTTTCGCCTTAAGGTTTATAGTAAGCATGCCTATTACTACATATTACTATAAGATGTGTTAAAAACCAAGAAGACATGCTTTGTGGGATTTCTGTTGAAAGGTGTGAGAATGTGTGATGATTCGGACAAATATACCTAACTTTTAGTGCAGGATATACATGTATTGAATTAATCGTTAAATATTTTCGTCCTCAGAGTTATAGCAAACTGTTTCCTAAATATTATTACGATCGGAACACTACTGCTGAGAATAAGAAGGATAAAGAAATAGCAATAGATAGACCGACCGACAGGTGGATGAAATTTAGTATCATATATCTCCATTATCTACGTCACTTCAGGTACCCAAAGAGCGTGACTTTCAAGTGTAAAACTTTCATGATTACAATACCTTCCTCACGTGAGAAATAAAGTGACCTTAAATAAAGGTAAAGATATACATGGTGTAACCTAACTCCTTTATTAAAAGTTAAGGAATGTTATCCTACATACTTGCTGATTTTTATTTTATGTATAATAAAGATCAGTAAAAAAGAGAGTGTCATATTTCAAACTTTAAGATCATTATTATTAAGAACAAATACATATTTCACTTACATATTATTTTAAATATGTCCTTCATTTTTATGTACATTAATTTTCCCTAAAAGTGAATTTGTTAAACAAGTTTTTAATTGTTGAAATTACAAATAAAAGTCAAGCGTCAAATAATTTCTAAATGAGCGTTAGGGAATTTAGCAATAAAATCGTAAATGCTTAACGGCTTTAAGTTAATTAAATTGATAGTTGTAGAATATTTTATCTGGATATATTAAAAAATAGTGTATTAAGATGTTATAATAGATAAGAGCTTCACACTCATATTCACGACTCTTTATCACGCCATACGAGCATGAAAGAGTAAATTTAAGTCGACAACGTTGATATAACTAGTAAACGCAAAAGGTGAGACGATAATATTTAATTCATACTACTATTAAAATAATAAGTATTGGCGGTTCACTTTCAAACCAGTTTATTCCAAAACGGCGGCGCCAATTTTTGTGTAATTTTTACAGCTTATCAATAGATCATTTGTTATTATAATTGAGAAGTTTAGTTTTGTTACCTTAAGCTATTTTGTAAATGTTATAAATTTTTTACAAAAAAGTGCAATAATTTGGCGTTATCAGAATGCTTACCTTAAAAAGTTTATAACTTTGTTACTGGTAAACAAAATTTAACGAATTTGGAATAGTATACAGCTCAAATCTTGAAAAAGAGACGGTGTATATTACAGTTTAAGAAGTACTTGTAGCTTCTCTATTTTTTTACAAGAAAGGCAAATTTGCCGCAATCCATTATTTATTATAGAAATTGAAAATTTGTTTTGTAAGATATATTAACATTATTTGAAAAACATAGTAAATTGGTTTTAATAAATTATTAAAAGTTGTCTTATTGAAAATGAAAGATTTTCCCCTTGCGGAATGTTTACCGAGAACTCTTTCGCATAAGCTTTTTTATCTCTATAGGTTTTCACAATTTTTCTTTTAAGTAAATCTTTTCTTCTTACGTGTTAATTTCTCTACCTGTATAATGAGTGGAAAGAATATTTTGAATATTTTTTCAAATTAACGAAATAAAGTCGTTCGTAATTATTGATTGTAATTTCGTTATTAATAACCCGATAGCATTATAATTTGTTAAAACTATATCATAATGTCCAATCAATTATGTATCTGAGTATAAGGCGCTTTAGATGCATGATTTTTGTTAAATTAACTTTTGAATTTCGACATTCTTAAAAATATCAATGAAAAACACATTTTTTAGAACATATTTTACATTTACCAGCGAATTCAACATCAGAAAATTTTGAAATTCATTATACTTATACGAAACTTAATTTTTATTAAAATAAACTTAGTTTTATCTAACTCGGTTTATTAATTTCTGAAATACAAGGTTTGAAAGTGAACCGCCAATACTTATTATTTTAATAGTAGTTAATTTCTAATTTTTTCTACAAAATCGTGAATATCTTTCGTAGTCCATTATTTGCACATCTAAAGATAGAATTCTAAAAGTGTAATTTCTGATTCCTTTAAATTAGTTTTGGACCTTTGTATTACTTTTTATTTACGCTTGCCAAAGCCCTTGATTAGTGTACGTCACGTACGTTCTGAAGTATTTTATTTGATATTTTTACCGTTTTATGCGCAATCGGTCTAGTGGTTTATGCTACATTGGATCAATGTAGATACTATACAGTATTGCCGACAATTGTAATCATGTTGGAAAATTTTACACATACTGTATAGTAATTTAGATACTAAAACCAATGTTATTATACAACATAGGTTCGACACAAAAACCATGTCGCTCAAAAAGTCCTATATAGACAATATAGTTTCGATATCGTAACCACATAGATTACTAACGTAGATTTTTACTTCAACGAACGATGTCAATTACATATCGCTTCTATATAGTTCCAATATTTGTGCTACTAGGGTCATTACAAAAATGATTATCGACTAAAAATGCTAAAGTGTTTATATTATGCTTTTCAGGATATCATTCGATTCGGGCAACTCTATGTATTTTGCTTCGGCAAATACTTCGGGAATTGTAATTATCTGATTATTAACTCCACTATTTCCTGCAGCGTTTTCTGCGCATAACACATGAAATTCGGTAATTAACTCGTGAACATTGTCAATGTATTTTTATTCAATTTTCTTATCGTTAGTTTGTTTAAATAAAATATCACCTGCAGCGCCACCTTTCTCTTTCTGACTCCTACTTTTTAATATCAAAACTTTTACACTGCTTTTTTTTTTCTTGATTTTTTAACTGATTTGTTATATATTCGACGTCTTGTTTGCAAACATCCGGCGACATTGTTTGATGTTGAAGGTTTAGATCTTCTGATTGTATCACGATCGAGATCAGGAACGTTGCTAGTTGACGCAGCTCTTAATGATCATTTTCTAATATTTCGCGAATGTCAGTTATAGAAACTAAAGATTGATTCAATATTTCACGCAATGAAGAATTATTACAACGCATTGCGAAGGGATTTACATCTGCAAATGCTGAAGATCTCGGTGTGGAAGGAGTTAGAGATGCACTGGAGGATTGTAAAAAATGCTTAGGTGTTGAATGATATATTGGATGCGGTGACGGCCACCTCTGAGGAAGCTGCTGGACTTGTAGGAATTTATTAGTTGCAGTTACTGGCAATTCGATTTCTCCTTCAGCTAATTCTTCTTGTTGTGGGTCAATTTCCACTTCACTCGCAGTATCATCGATATAATTTTTATTGTACTTGCTTTTTTGTTGCACTGCCATAACACCACTATCGAATTTATCAGTTATAGTTTTTAAAGGTCTAATTATCGGTTTATACGTTTGTTCAATCAATTCTTCTGCATCCATTTTATTTTGTTGCAAGGTTTTGTACTTGCGTCTAACTGATGCACGAGCACGAATCATTCGCTGTTTTACGCTTTTTTCATTGTCGTCCATAAATTTCAACATCTCTTATAAAATTGAGATACGGCAATCTACAGATATGTAACCAACCTTTAACTTTAAAGTTTTAATTGTAATTAAGTGGATATTTTTTTGTCTGAACATATGTATTCATCAAAGTCTTTTCTATATCTGCCAGCCATTCATATCAAAATCTTTGTGAATGGAAAGAAATCCATACTTGTCTCACCAGCACGATATTCTTGAAAAGCCATATCGGTTCCAATATGATCATCGTGAATGTGCTTTAAGTTTAAAAAATCCTGGTTAAACAATGCTAACATGTTGACATTATCTCTGATTAAATGTTTCAGTACAGCGGCATACGTTTGCGTAATATAAAAACAGTTAGCCGTATTGTGACGTCCCATACTAAAATAGGCCTTAATGTTGTTCTGCTTGTCGCATGAAACATCATCAAAGGAAAATATGGAGTTCTGTTTAGTTTCCCAAGGTGACATTATCACCGCATTTCGCTGCATGGAAAATAACTTATACCCTTAAGGGGTTTCAGTACTTACTCTAGTAACTGATATTTTGGTTCATATTAGGATTTCGAAACACGTAGACGTTTTCAAACTTAGACCGTTTTCGTTAATTAATAGAGTAATAATCAAGTTCGTTTTGCCCGTATTTGATGGTTCCAGGATTAATCCGAGAATTGTGTTACTTAACAGATGCTCATGCTTTCTCACCTTACTCAGATTCAAATCCAAATGAAAATGTATGCCTTTGTTTAATAGTTTTTCATTTTTCCTTTTTTAAATTCCATTACTAACCACACTACACTTGATAAAAGAAGCAATTAAAATGATATTGTATCTTTATTGATATGCTTAAAATAATAATATCACGTTTCTTGACATGCAATTATAGAAAAATAATATCTGAATATTTTATCGTTCTACAAAGATTTCACTTCGTGGGTTAGAGAACTGTATTGAACAATCCTGTCGTGAATGATGAGCAAAAGACCATCTCGTTCGCTTCAAAGTTCCGATTCGGTTCCATCTCCAACTTAATATCAATGGGTGAATTTCTTAATGCTTCGGTCTGTTTAGAATAATCCAAGACAAAGATGAATTTCGCATAAGTGAGAGCCGGTTCGATATATTCTCGATCATAATAATTGTGTTGGAAGTTTAGGTAATTAATGTATGCTTGAGGGTAGTCGTTGTTGGGGAAGTTTAACCTCATATTCTCATATGGATACCTTTCCGAATTCAAGTGTAGTATCAGGTTCCAGGTGTTATTTTTAAATTCGGACGCTTCTTCTGACTTATTAGGCTTTTGATTCCTTTAGAATCCAATCAAGAGCAAGCGTGGTTTTTGAAGTCTAGTAGAAGTTTTTATTGACCAAATGTCAAATCTTGCTTGTTTCAATGCGGGTAATTCGTATAATTTTCATTGGCGGAATGTCATGGAAATGATCGAATTTGATTTCAATTTCTTGTACAGATTCAGATTAGCACGATTAAAGTTATATGTAACACCTTCCAGCACACTTTGGTCAAAGTAATGCTGTAATTTCATATATTCTAGTAGCAAACGTGATGCGTTCGAGATCGAATTAAAATTAATTCCTGATTTATTGTGATGATAGGTTTTTTATACATTTCTACGAAACCAAAAAATGTCTTAATGGTATGCAGGACACAAATTTATTCTTATTTACAACATGATGAGTTTGATCATTTTGCATATCGTTATCATTATCATTTTTAATTGACCAATCGGCTAATGCTAAGTTATTGTTTTCTCGAATAGAATATGATGCATGCCCTTTAATGGTAATGGTAATGGTAATGGCAATCTACATACATAAACTTTTTGGCCTGCAAGCTCATATTGAATTTCTTCAAACAAGAAGCACGAAAAATTGTTTGTTAAATTGAATTCTACGGGTGTTTGAACTGCACCATCAGCAAGTGTCGGAGCATTGCATCTAATACATCCCGCCATTCAAATGTAACTGGTGTGAGTTTCAGATATTAGATCTTCACTTTAAATTTTAATACGTATTTCATCTGAAAATCCAAAAGCTCTAGAAGCGTACGGTAAATAGGCGTGAGTTTAATATTTGGTCATGACAAATATGTTAAGTTGAGTTGACATGTTTTTGTCTATGTATACTTCTATAACTTTTTAGTGGAATATTTTCTTACTTTGAATGCTTCACATTCGTTTTGAGAACTTTTCGACTAAAACCTAACATGCGACCTATACTGCCAGACCGTGTGAAATCAATGAGATATTTACATTTTATTATGCATTTAAGTATGCTGTTATTTGCCGTTAATTGAAAAATATCTTTAGGGTTAAATGGCTTTAATTCTGACGAAGACTTTTTTTTGTTTAGTTGTCGCATCAGAGAGATTTTTAATAAATGAATTTTATATATATATTCGTTTATTTCGTCAACCTCATATGCTCCAGGAGTAATTGAAATGTTTTCAATATTCTTTGATCTACTAGTATCTGTACTTCTAGACTGAAAATGAATCTAATCATTTTCGTGATTAATGTTGCGAATGGAATTGCATCCGTAAAATCCAATCATTTCCAACACATATCTGCATCACAGATCTAACTCGATTTGAGGATAGAAATTGTAACCAAACGTATTCCCTTGACCTTTCAAACTGAACGTGTTCGCCATTTTAACTAAAATTTTTCTTCAAAATTATACTTATTATATAAAAAATTGGAACATCATGTGTCCTCAAATGAATGTATTGAATCTTTGTTGACGTTTATAATTATAGTAAATATCACAATCACGAAAGTATTCAATAACTTCCTTAGGGGGACTAAAATTTCCCAAGCTATCAAAGTGAAGCACCCTACTACCTAATTGTTTGTATGTATGAAACAGAATGCGTTCCTTTGTTACTTGATTTATCTAAGTTTATAATTCCAGTTTCATTAATCCGAGGTCATTTAGGTAAACCATCACTCATAAACACTTCTCTAAACTTTGGAGTATTTTTTGCATATTTTGTCAATTCAACATCAGTTAGAGATCTATGGCATAGTTTCATAAGTCTTTTGAATACTCGTAGGGTCTCAAATACAAAGCACTACCTGACCTGTACAGTTTCAAATAGAGACAAGACCATTTATTTCCTACAGCAATAGTTTCCATCGTTTTATTATGTCTACTCGTTACCTCCTGAAGGTTTCTCGCATCCTTCTAATCATTGACGGCTTTGAAAATGCCCGCGCCTCCACCACCTAACGTTCCGAGCTTCGAAATGCCAGCAAAAGTGGTATTAATTAATAATACCGCCTGTTCTTGGCAAAGGTAATATTGTTGGTGTGCTAACTTTTTCCTTCCACCAGCAGAACGAATTGTTGAACATGCAGCTGATAATGCTGTTCTTATGATATCCGAAATAGCAAGACCTTAGCTCGTTTTAATTTTTTTTTACAGTATATTACTTCTAATATACCCTCGCGCGTATGTATGTCATATTTTTTAGATAGTCAGTGGCTACTAATTCAGATTCTAAATTGAAATTAATACAAGTTCAAATATCCAAACAAAAAATGATTCTTACCAATACAACATCCATTTGTTTTTTCTAGCAAGTCTTAGGCAAGTCTATGCCTGCAGAGTTTTCACTTTCATTCTAAAATAAAAAGCAACCTTTAAGTATTTTTATTTTATTTCTTAATATATATATATATATATATATATGTTGTAAAGGAAATAGCATTCGTCCTTATAACATGTGATATAGGACATCAATACAAACAAAAAAGTCTTATACAATAACAGTCAAAACCTAACGGTTTTCCTAAAAAAATTTATAAAGGTCAAAACTTGGCCACAACAATAGTCAACAACGAATGAATATTTTTATTTGGGAGTTGCGCCCAGAGTATAGTCCTTCCTATAATTAACAAAACTTTTAATACAATTGTTTAATAAAGGTAATGGTTAAGCCAGAATTTAATAAAATGTATTACTTAAAATTATAAATTCTACTAAACCGAAACTTGTCAACGCTTAAAAATTCAGGAAACTTTTCATTCCTGAACAGAGGTCAAATACCGCAATAGAATACCTAAATAACTACAATATTATTAGTTTACGACTTAATAGGTGGTTGTAAATATTTTGCACTACATTGAAGAAAAGCGTTTTGTCATTCATTCAGGACTTCCTAATTTCGTTACAAAGAAATAGTTTACTCTATTTGTAAACAAGCAATAGTTCGGACTAGTATTACATGAAAACAGCAATATGTTGATCGTAACGCGTATTTCGCATCAGATGTAATGAAACGTTTACTAACACCAAGAATTTAATAATTTGCATTACAGTTTTTGGTGACATGCATTTTTATCTATTCTGTAAACCTTGTTTCGTTGAATCAACATAAATGGTAAATTATTATAACATGAAAGGTAGCAGTTAATGTAGAATAATTGGCAACCCGATATTAACATCGTCCTATTTTACGTTTAACTTTTGTATGATAGAGTTGTTCTAATAGCGATTGATAATTTACATTTGTGAACTGTATATATTTAATTATTTCTCCTTCTTGGGGTTATAGTTGGTGACAAAAATTTTTTTAATTGATCCTAATATTAAAATAGTGAAGTTCATGTACTATATCAATTATTCGAAGTTACATTTGAATTACCGTAAAATGTAAATTATACCTTGTGTATAATTTTCGTCTTATAAACAGGTAAATCTGAATAAAAGCATTGGTTTAAAGTCAGCTAAGAGGACATATTATTTTAACAGTATAAATTATAAGCAATTGTACATTGTTTTCTTAGTTACAAATGGTACCGTACGATTTCTGTTGCCGTCTCAACCTTCATATAATTTATGATCTTAAAGAAATGGTTTAATATAAGCGCCAGCAATAAACTGTTGTTCCAACACAACTTTTATTTATTGAAATTCTCAATAATTCCATAATTTTTGTAATTCCGGGTTTGTTGCTTTATTAAAGATAAATTTTCCTTCACTGTTGTTGCTTTAAAATAATACACGATGATCAAGCTTTACTTGTAATGT
>JAHWXV010642873.1:0-10116 GCA_024586415.1 Phrixothrix hirtus
CGTAAATTGAGTAACCGGAAGTACGTACACCGTTAACTTAAAATAAAATAACTATGAAACTAAAAGTTCTAGCTGAATGAAAATTTATATTTGTGGCCGTAGCTATATTGGTATGCTAAATGAAGAATTTGGTTAAAATCGAATAACCGGAAGTTCCACTTTATTTCTGCCATTCTTAGATATTTTCCGAATTTTATTTTTCGCGATTTTCTCGAAAACAGCTATAACTTTTATTTTTAAATGTGCTACAGTTATTATGCATTCAATGCCCCTTTACGTGAACTTAACAGTTTTTCTGAAAAAATGCGTTGAAGCAATTTATTAGAGAAATTTTCCGCAATTAAGCAGTTTTTCGCTTGTCCACTAACTTGGATGGGTGAGACCGTTACAAATATTGTTTCCAAAATAAACGTAGGCAATAATCTAATCATTTGTGGACACTATTGGCATATCTATTTGCGTAAGAGAAAGTCGTGTGTTGTCTCACACCAGATTTTTAAAAATATGTTGCGACTTGATATAAAGGAAACATATATTACGCATAAGTTATTAAATAGTAAATATTTGTGAGTAAGTAGGTGGAAGCGACGAGCGGGATGTAGTTATAAACATCTCGTAAAGAGTCAATAATTTATATCAAGCGGTGTAAGAAATATTGTTAATTTATTTATTTAAATAAATTTGATAATTAAAGGACGAAGAGGAAAAATAGAAACAATTAAAAGGCAAAATTTATGAAATATTTGAAATGATACAACTACATCGTACACTTTATTTGTACCAACTTACTACATACATACTGTTACCGCTCACCGCAAGTAATGACTTCGTGTGCGCTTGCGTATCTCTCTTTAGTATTAACGCCACTATCTTATAACAACAAAAAACCATATATACGTGAACAGAGTAGCGAAAAAATTATTGTTATGTAATAGTTATGTAATAACTGTAATGATTTTATTTTTATTGTATAAAAAGGCATATTAAGAAAAAAATTAGAATATTTCTCTACATTTCCAAATTTGGTGCAATATGTTACTTGCAGAGTAAGAATCGCGAAAAACCTATCCAACTATGTCAGTTTTTTTAAAACAAAATGTTCATAACGGCTTGATAGACAAAATTGTTTATACAATCCAACAATAAATAACATAAGCTGTAAAACTGTCATAAAAATTGAGTCCGCTGTTTTAGAAATATGACAGAACTTTTCACTCGGATAGTAGTGTTTATTCTGGCGCTCGATTTTTCGGGCCATAATTGACCCTAGTAAATGTCACTTTATATTGCGCATTACTTTTAATTTTCTGAATATCTTACGTTAACACTTCCCCTTGAGAATAATTATATTTCATGTCGTTTCATCTTTTAAAATTTATTTGATATAAAACACGCCTTAAAGGTTTGCATCTGTCAGGTGATGGATTCTACGTTAATTAACAGGAAACTGTGAAAGTTAACGTTCCTTCGCCAACTTGATAGGCAGTAAACAAAGCACGATTCTATAATGGTATAAAGTTTCAAAGCATAAAGGTGTTTGAGAACTATCTCAACAAATTTGTAACCTTAGTTTTCAAATTAATGAAGTTAAATGAAATTTAAGTGCGTACCTCGCCTTTGTTTAATTTTCATTAATACCGACATTACAATTCCCAGGTGTTCGAATTGCATTTATAATGCAATTGGGTTAATGTTGTACTAATTATGTGGCCACTTAATATTGTTTACCATAAACTATTGTTTTACGAAAAAGGAATTAGATTTGACATAAATGCGTCAAAATCTTTTAAAAAAAGTTTAATTGCCTGTCATGCAATGTTTTTAAACGTCTGTTTATTATGAAGGTTTTTATGCTGGCGCATCAGAAATATGTGTACGATTATACGACAAGTATGGATGCCTAACAATTTCGAATCCCACGTCATTTGTAAAATTCTTCAATATTTATTGTGTACCGGCGACTTCATCCATGCACTACGTGCCCCGTGTGGCAGCGACGCATACGACCTACTGCGTTCGCTTCTATTCGACCGATGACCAAGTGCAGTTCATTTTAAGTTGAGTGAGCATGTTGAGTAATTTTTTGTAACTTCGAAATCGACTGGGACGTTCAGATGCAATTTTCATAAATGTCGCTCTAGTATTTTTAAGTGAAACAAACACACAGATAAACAAACATTTTTAAAACGATGTGTTTAAGTGTCGTCAAGATAGCGCAATACATTAATAAAGGTAAATATTTCTAAGTCACAGACAGACACGTCAATTTTATTTATGTGTATATTTGAGTACCTACTAGTTGTCTTCAAATTTTGTTGCAAAGAGTGACGCAAACAATTGTTTACGTTAATATTGTTCGTATTCCCAAATTTTGTATTGATGATTTTTTCCCTGTATAAATAATAGTGCGAAAGATTTCCAAAAAATCGATTGAGAGTTGAATTTTGGTAAAACGAACTGGTAACCATTTTCGACATGCAATTTCTTCCAAAATTTTGGAATGGAAAATTTGGGTCATATCGGCGTTAAGATTAAGACTTACGAAAAACTGTTCTGAATATGATCTCTCCTAAAACTGCTCTTTTGGACACCACAAGAAGAAAGAAAAATATTTGTTATTGACGATTTGAACGTACTTGACTTATTTTAGAAAATATGTCTACCATGGGTTTAGAGAAAAAAATCATCTCTTGGTTGACTTATGGCAATTGGTATTAAAAACCCTTTCTATTCAAAGGGCTTCGTTCATGAAAAAGCGCTCACTTGTTTAAGAGATCTGAGTAAACACTAGGAATTTTTGCCCAAACACTACAATGCGAATATGAAGTTGTTCTATAATTTGGGCAACCCTTTGGCACAATTTAAAAATTGAGCCAAAATATGGAGATGTCGCAGACTCTCTTCAAGCCGTTTAAATTTATTGAGTTCAGTGATAAAAACTGTGTGCGAAATTCATTATTCTTCAGCACGCTTCGGTTTTAATTAAGTTGATTTTGGCACCACCAAAATTTAGCACAAATTAGACGTGTTACTATTTCTCCGAACTGCAAGCTGTCAGAAAAGTTTAAACGGACTAACGCTTTTTGGCAGGCGAAATTTAATCTAAGCAGCAGAATGTTTTGGCCTCTTGCGATAATTCTTTTAATCTGTTTTATTGTAAAGCAGTTTTCTTTATTTAGGCTAGCACGTTAAGACTTGCAGAATCGCCTTCCCTGCCACAACGTATTAATCTGGGCAATGAAATTGGCATCCAAATTTAGCCTAAATTCGATATTTTTATGTTGTGTTAGCCTTCCATGATGATGTATCATCAGACGAATTCAAAAGCACCATCGCTTTGCTGCAGAAGAAATTTTGATGAAACTGTAGAATGTTTCCACATATCCTCGCTAATTTAAGCCCGTGCTTATGTTTCTTTAGATACAGAATAGATTTCAAAATTTGGCCCAGTAGATTGAAGATGTCGTTGAATCATTTTTCTTATCACGCTCTTGATTTTATCCCCAAATATGTATTGAAATTTAGCGCAAATCAAATATTGTTCAGTGTACCATGAGATGAGCTTCAGTTTCAGTAGAATCAAAAGGATCATCGATTTTTCGAGGAAGAAAGCGTAGGCGCTCTACGGCCTACGCTTTCTTCGACAATTTTTGTCCATACCTCGGTTTTAATTAAATTAATTATAAGTTGGCCTTCTAAATTTCGACCATCAAATTAATCTCATTTTCATGAACACGTTTGATTTCAAAATTTAATATAAATTAATATTTGTAAGGTAATATTTAAAATAAATTTGGGCGAAGACCTTTTAAATTATTAGATTAATTATGAATACGCCCAATTTCTCATTATATTATGCAATATTTAAAATTTTGGTTAGCACATTTCTCATGATCACCTCATTACTGAAAACATTGACCTTGATGATGAAATTATCTCATAATTAAGCACAAATTCGATATTTTCCCATTAATTCAGCTGAAAATATCTTCCATTATTGAAAAGAAGACATCATTTTTCTGTAGAAGAAATTTTGACGAAGCTGTAGCATATTTTCGCACTTTCCCAATGATTTAGGGCCACGATTAAGTTTAATTTAGATACAGAATAGATTTCAAAATTTGGCCCAGAAGAGTAAAGATATTTTTGAATCACCGTTTAGGCGATATTATTCCATTCCTTCGGCCCTAAATATCTGCCATGATGATGTATCAATAGAAAAGGATCAACGACAATTTTTGGCAATACTTTAATTAGATTAAGTGAGAGGTAGTTTTCAAAATTAGGACCATCATTCATATAACGTTTTCTGTATTCTCATCTTGATGTTCATGTCGTTATCGAACTATTATTATTTGGGAATGAAATTGGTGCCAGAACTTTAGTAAAAATGTTTTTGTGTTTCGCCGACCTGCTTTCAGTACTGAAATTTTGACTAAGCAATAGAGCGCTATCATCCTTTTCAACAATTTACGGCTAGTCCATAGTTGTAAGCAGTTTTCCAAACGCGCTAGCGGATAAAGATGTATCTATTTTTCGATCTTGATGGTTACAACGTTACTGAAATGTAATTTGGACGATGAAATTGCTTTTATGATTTAGCACAAATTAAATTTTTTCCCCTCTCTCCTATTTGAACTGTATCATAAGGAAGCTTTCAGAGAAATTCTGAAGGACTAATCCTTTTTGGTATAAGAAATTTTAACCAAACAGTAGAGCGCTGGTGTTGTCAGAAAAATTACGGAAAATCGGTGTCAAAATTTAGTACAAATGAAATTTTTCCCGTGTCTCTCACTTGAAACATCTTCCACAATGATGTATCACCAGAAAAATCCAAAAAGGTCACTTTTCGGTAGAATATGTTTTGAACAAACAACTTTTGACCACGATTTGGTTTTAATTACACTAGAATTATATTTCCTGCCATCCACTGATCTTGGTGTTGAAATTGTAATCAAAATTTAGCGCATATTAAATGTTTCTCCATTTCTCTAAATAGAAATAGGTGAGCTGTCAGAAAAAATTGGTGTCAAAATAGTACAAATCGATTTTTTCCCATTTCTCCGACTTGAAATATTATCCGAATGGATCGCTATTTTTCGGTAGAAAAAATTTTGACCACGTAGTAGAGGATCTGCGCAAAAATTTTCACCCAAGTCTTTGTTTTAAGTATGATATTTGTAAGACAGTATTCAAAATCCGGGTCATTACTGAGGTTCATTAAACTTGGCAATGAAATTGAATGTTTTATCGTCTCTGCAATATGAAATGATTTATCGGCTTTCGCATTTGCTCAACAGCTTTTGACCACGCTCCGGCTTTAACTAGATTCTTTGTACGATAGTATTCTAATTTTGGGCCAACAGATTAAAGGCTTTGGTGAGTCGTTTTCCCCATCATATTCTTTGTTTTTCCGTCTTGGTAACAAAATTTAGTCACAATTAACTGTTTTGGCTGTTTTCGCCGTGATGCTAAAACGTTAGGTAAATTGTCTAACAAATTAAAAAAGGATCAACAATTTTGGGTGGAAAAATTTTGACTCACCGCATTTTATGACAAACTTTCCTCCCATGCTATTTAAATTGTTTCTGAATTTTATTAATCTTGGTTAATTCTTTTGATAAAATGTGTTCTTGTGTCAAAATATGTTGTGATGATGTATCATCAGAAGGTTTCACTTGGGCGTTTTTTCTCAATTTTAGATTGTTCAAACTTTGCGAAAATTCAATTTTTCAATCACATTCCTTCATTTTGACATCTTATAGACTATTATTTAAATTTAATGCTCCGGTATGAAATTAATTTTAACATTTTTCCCACAAAATATTTGTCGTGTGCAGGGCAATTCGCCAAATTTTGGGTCATGCTTTGGTCTTAATTGCATCCTCTAAAAAGCGTTCTTCAAAATTTAGGTTAACAAATAAAGATGTTGCTAATTCAATTGCCGACATATTTCTTCGTTTTCTCATCCTGTTGCTCAAGTTTTTGATGTTATTGAATGTCGTGGTGGAAAAGCAACGTTTAACAGAATTAAAAATATTTCAAGATCAAGATTCTGTAAATTTATTCCTAGCTTGAGGCGAAGGGTGCGATTTATTAAAATCAAGTAAAAAGAAAATTTATACGTCGAATGAAAGTGAAGAGAAAACCACCCTAATGGAACAGAAAACATGACGTAATTGATGAATTATATATTTAATTAAAGTGTTTACGCTTGAAATAAAATTGGGTCGCTCCGGATGCTAGGAATGTTTGGATGCTATTTACTGCTTCTGGCTGTAGGTTTTGGAAGTCGTGCGTTGACTGTGGTATTTAAACGGAATTAAACGTGTGTAAGAAATTGGCGGTATTGGTATAACAGGGATAAAAGAATTCCACATATTTTTGCATATATCCCTGACACTGTCTATTGTTTCTTAAAAATATGTGTTAAAAAATCGTATTATTGTCAAAAATGCATTTATCCTGGAATTTCGTGCAAAGCATTTATGAGAACAATACTGCGTAACCATTATCATGCAAACTAATACCGTCGTAACTGTACCGAACCGACATTCATTATGAATACAGCGCACACCGAGAAATAATGAGCGCTCTCGCTGTGCGGAATAATATCTTTAATTTTACAAGACTATCTGGCATCGTTTGTTTTCCGTAAATTATTCTATTATTTCACTGTTAAAGGATATAATGAGGCACTTCTGTATACAGAGACGAGCAAAATTATTATATGTTGACGTCACAATACCCTAACATATACGGTACTCCCTTTGTAAATTCAACAAGACCGCAGGAATGAAATTGCCTTATTTATGAGAAAGGCGTTTTGCTAAATAAACACTTTTGTATTCCGATAAAAGCAAAGCCATTTTCTCAAACAACCTTGTTTTTCAATACTCCAACTAGATTGATATTGGAAAAGTTTTAAAGTATATCGTTCTGAAAATCAATGTGCCGCTCTATTTTTTTTCCATTAAAATCTGACGTTTAGAATTTAGTGCTGAAAATAAAATATTTTCTTTTAATCGTTTTAAAATTCTAAATTCATTTCCTTTAGTACGCTACGATTTACAGGAAACAAGGTAGCGTTCGACAAAATAAAACCTCTAAGGTTGGTATTTCTGAAATTTGGCGATCTAGATTTATTTAACCTTTACATTCACATTTTAAGTTTTCCTCCAGTTAGGCTGTAGGCTGTAGTAGTTATAATAGAAAGTGTGGTTAAATCATGCGTTTTGTCCGGTACTTTCGCCTGTATTGGAATATCATTCGTAAGACTGTTAATAAAGGAACCCTATGTGAAATGATCTCTACATACATTTTATGATAAATATAACGAGGCGCCAAATTTAAATATCCCCAGTCGCAGTCGCTTTTTGTCACGAAGATTATTTGCGCCAAATTAATTTTATATATTTGAATCTAATTATAAATTAATAATTTGTAAATACGCCTTTGTAAATACGCATTTCCTTTAGTTTTTTATTAAGTATAGTTAACTTTTAATTGTCGTATCACATTTTTGTATTGAACACTTTGGCCTACTTTTGATTGTGTATTGAACGTATGTTTCACTATTGATTATCGGCATTGTTGTTATAATCTAACTTGTTTTGTCGCTAATTTTACATCACACTACTTTCGATAGAAATGATCGTGATTTGATAAGCTACCGTTAATATTTAAAATGTCTTTTTACTGTAAGCTTGTACAGTACCCGCCAAAGCTAGTTTTATGATTTAATACTTAAATTTGTTTGCTTTAAACATTGATGAGCGCTATTTTAGTTGTGCTAATTTCATACTTAATTATTACAATTAAAACGAATGCCAAACAAGATCAGATTAACATCTATGATTCAGCACGACCCAAGGCGAGTACAATAGTCCCTGAAGACGCTAGATAAATATGAGTTTAATTTAAGACTTTGAAGGATCACCAGTAGTGAACAAGATAGTGGAACGCCTTGGTTCTAACCTACTGATTAAGTTATTTTAAACGGGGATTTACCGAACAAAATCCAACAAGACGGGAAGTACTTATTAACATGAACAACAAAGCTATTCGCAAAATCAATGGCGCAATATGTAGTAAATATGATTTGAAAGTGCAAAAGATAAATAACAAAGACTACCCATACAGTTCATGTAGCGAAGCGCAGTTATACTTATTTCAGCATGAAGCAAAGGAATACGGCAAATGGACAGTAAGTTGGATAAATAGGTTACATTTTACCTAAAGTATTTAATTCTGACTATTTTATACTTTTGAGTTTGAGAAGCACTAATCATTCATAGATAATGTAAATACAAAAACGTAGTAAAGATTGGGTTAACCTACATACCTGCATATGTATGTAATTGCGAAGCAACAACTTGAACTAAGCACTGTTATCGCGATTAAACAAAATATAGCCGAATTTTATACAAATGACACTAAGAAAAACGCGAGGTTACATTTACAATTTGATTAAGACATGACTCTTTAAACAAAATTATGAAATGATGCGTGGTCACCACACAAACACTACATGAAGATTCCTTTGTGTTTCTAACAACGACTTGATAATAATAATGGCTAAGTAAGAACGTTAAAATTCTTAGAACTTAAAGCTGCGTAAAAACATAAATTGCAATTGCGTTAATCCACGGACATGCGTTACGCATAGTGATGTTAACATGAGAACAAAACTGAATTTAATCTAATTATAGCATTCGCCACCAGCCCCGTAAAGTTGCGACCGCTTATTTGGATATCTAAATAATCTTCAAACACACCGCGTTGAAACCGGTGCCCCTCAAGTTCAACACCAAAGTCCGTTTGAGGCCGACCCTGAGGTACTCATTTTGGTGTAGAGCTTGTTCAAAGGTCGCCTCCTCAGGAGATTCGGGCTTTGCGTGAGTTACCAGAAGGGACGCCTAAGTCCACCTTCCGGCCTGAGCCTGAAAATTAGCGTCTGCAACTGACCTCTCGCAACACACCTAGTCCTCTCCACAACTCCTACCGGGTTTTACAACACAAGCGGCAGGCACTCCCGAATATCGCTATGAGTACCAAGCAGAGGTCTGGCTAACGGGCATGCCACCAGTTTCGCGTAGTCCTTACTGGTGATCACCAGGACTTCCGCCCTCGGCCTCTATCTTTTCAAGCGTGATATGGGACACATGCCAAATTACAACAGACGATCTTGTTGGCGTGCTTTGAATGAGTCAGTTCAGGCTTAGACGTACTATGGTATCCGCTTACCGTTGGGGGGTATGCCGTGGTCCAGTTCAGATGCATGGTGACAACGGTCGATGGCGACGAAAGTACCTATATTTATCGAGCTTGTTGGAGGGTCTCCTGTCATTTCGACGGACCTCCGGGAGGCGCGGTTTACATTGAAGAATTTAAAGAAACATTGAAACAAGGTGCTAATTTGAAAATAAAGCGTCAAAACATTTCTTTATTTATATATTTCTTGCCGTATGTACAGTTAATTTAATTTCAATTATCGCATTCAATTCCATTCTTATGGCAATGCAGTGTTATTTTAATTGAATCAAAATTTATTTGACTATTTAACTGACTTATCGCACTGAGGCAATATTTGCACTTACGTAATAAGACAATAAGACAATAAGACATGATCGGCAAAGCTACAGTGGAGCGATGTGTCGATGCTTGCGAGGCTAAACACTGTAGAATCAAGACAAAATCGGTAAAAGGTGGGCGCTACTGTTCCCAAGTCGAAACTGCAATCAGGCGATGTTTGCGTATATTACGATGTTAGTGACCTACCTTAAAAGTGGAGACAGGCACTCTAACGGTACTGCAGATACGAGATAAGACTGAAAAGAAATATACTAATGTTAAAAGTGCTCACTTATTTAAGATCGCTCTGTATGTTGCGAAGTGCTAACCTTAATTATAAAATCAGGAGTGAAGCCCACTTTCTTATGAATAACTGACTTAGTATATCAAAAGTGAAATGATTGTCTATGATATTACAGATTTAATTAACGCGGCACAAGATTCAAAATATGCTGTATTTGGCATAAATTCTTTAAAAATGCTGAAGGCAATTTAGGCTGTAATTAACGTTTTAAATTTTACTTGAAACAAATGCTTTCTCAT